>VYZT01047976.1:0-15248 GCA_013400735.1 Pomatostomus ruficeps
CCCCCTCCAGCCTGGCCTTGAAGCCCAAAGCCGCTCTCCTGAGCCTCCCATGGCACCGGGATGTTTGGATGGCGTTGCTAATTCCGGACTATTCTCCCCTCTTGCGTTGTTTAATGAAAGGTGCGTGCTGGGGACCTGGAGTTATTAACAAACCCTGAGCTCTGGTACCAGCACGAACACAAACCCACGCCAACGACGCTGAGCTCGAAATAGTCTAATAAATGTGAACATCTCGGGTAATGTGATTTATTATTGACAGCATGAATAGGAAAATAATAAAACAATATAATGATTCTGCAAGAAAAGTGAGGGGCTTTCATTATTATTCCTGCTCGGAAGGGTGTTTACAAGGCAGGAATGAGGTCAGACTTTTAAAGAGGGCCACGGGTGCCAGGGCTCAGCCTCGTGCATCTGAGGAGATGTAATCCCCTTCCCGCAAGTTCACCGGCGTGGGGAATTGGGCTCCCCGGTTTCATTCGCGCTACCAGAGCCCGCCTGGCTCCGAGCGGCTCCGGCAGATTGGAATTCCGGGTGCGATGGAGGACTGGAGCTGCACAGCCTGACAGGGGAGCCGCTCTTCCATGCCTGGCACGGGGAGTGATGGGGTTGGGAGTGGGATTTGTTGGTTTAACTCCGGCTGAGAGTTGGGACTGGGTGGGCTGGGGTTGGAAAAGAGGAGTTTCCGAAATGCTGCAGTGGTTTTGGTGGGAGGGAAACTGAGGCACAAAGGGTGATGCAGCCGGTCTGGGATGGGGCTATCGACAGGACCTGGGGCTGCATCCAGGGATGGCCCATCAGGGCACAGCCTGGCATGGGGCACAGGTGTTAGCAGGGATCCCGAGGCACAGCCTGGCACCAATGTTTGCAGCGATCCTGGGACACAGCCTGGCACGGGTGCTGGCAGGGATCCTGGGGCACAGCCTGGCACGGGTGCTGGCAGGGATCCTGGGGCACAGCCTGGCACGGGTGCTGGCAGGGATCCTGGGGCACAGCCTGGCACGGGTGCTGGCAGGGATCCTGGGGCACAGCCTGGCACGGGTGCTGGCAGGGATCCTGGGGCACAGCCTGGCACGGGTGCTGGCAGGGATCCTGGGGCACAGCCTGGCACGGGTGCTGGCAGGGATCCTGAGGGACAGCCTGGCACGGGTGTTACAGGGCACTGCTCTTGGCACCCCAACACGCCCTTTTCCTTCCCCATCAGTTACCCCCTGCCAGTTTCCAAAGATCTGCTGCTCTCCCAGGGGTAACTGAACCCTTCATCTCCCCTCTGTAGTGCCTGGTGCACCCAGAAACTGAGGGCACGGCTGGAGCTGTGCCACGGGAGGGCTAAGTTGGATATTGGGAAAGGTTCTTCCCCCAGAGGGTGCTGGGCACTGCCCAGGCTCCCCAGGGAATGGTCCCAGCCCCGAGGCTGCCAGAGCTCCAGGAGCGTTTGGACAGCGCTGCCAGGGGTGCCCAGGGTGGGGTTGCTGGGGGGTCTGTGCAGGGCCAGGGGTTGGGCTGGATGATCCTGGTGGGTCCCTCCAGCTCAGAATATTCCATAATTCTGTGATTCCCAACAAATGTTCTATCTGTGGTTTTATTTAGATTCTGTTTCTTGCCCCACACAGCAGCGCTTCCCGCAGGCAGGACTAAACATCCCCCATTTTCCTCTTTATTTTACACCAGCCCAGCTCCCCTCCAAGCCCAGGTGGATTTTTCATTACTGTGGCAGGTTGCGATCCTTTGGTTACTTTTCCTGTAATTTTCATGTTTTCCTTTTAATATTTCTCGTGAGATTGAAAGCTTGGGATAAGAAGTGGGAAGCTTCGGCTCAGCACGTTAGAGAGGAACCTCTGGAATTTGAATGAGGTGAGAGATGCCGGGGCTGGTGGCTGTGGAGATGAGGGGAGGTGATGGAGTTGAGCTGGGGAAGCTGCAGCACACGAGGAGCATCCACAAAAAAAGCATTTCTTAAAGCCCAGCAGTGCTAAATCTCCGCGCCTCTCTGACAGCTTCTACTGCCATCAACATCTCCCATGTTTTTCAGCGAAGTAATTCTTTTAGATGCTTCAAATATAGATAGATTTTTGTGTATAGAGGGGGTTTTTTTATTTATATAAATATATATATATCTACTGTCAGCCGGTATTACAAAGAGCATAAAGCACATCTCCCGCTCCTGCATGTTCGGCTTGGTCGGGATCACGGCGCAGGAATGAGAGGAGAAATGAGCCAAACTCCAACATTTCCCCTCGGCGGGGGACGCCTGGGGGGTCCTGCTGCCTGAATGGCTGGGGGATGCTGCTGGCAGCTGTGGGATTTCAGGTAATCCCGGGTGCTTCGGCAGGGAATATGTGTAAGTGAGCATTTATGGCCCCTTATTTCCCTCCATGTGAGGAAAAAAGCACTCTGGGCTTTTTTTTTTCTCGAATTACTTTGCCTGGAGACTGCCAGCTTCTCTGCCCGCATCCCTCTGGGAAGCAGGGGCTTGTGGAACTCCTTTTTATCAGCAAATTAGATAATGGCAATTATCTTGATGATCTTTAAGGTCCCAGCCCAGCCCATTCCACGGTTCTACGATCTTACTTTTGTGTCATTAAATGCTGGCAATGACTCTCAGCTTCCCCCACCTCCCGTGGCAGAGAACATCATTTCGCTTGGCTGCAGAGCCTGAGCCACAGAGGGATATGGTGTCAGTCCGCAGGAAATCTCAGCCATGGGACCCAGATATTGCATTTAGATGTAGTTGCTTTCATTAACTCCCTATTTTATAGCACTCATCAGTCTTTCTCCCCTGCCAGAAAGTCTCAAATGTACTGAGGAATATTCAGGCCTCTTTTGGCAAGCGTCAGAGATAAGTGGATAATAAAACACACCTTGAAAATATTCTCCATCCTATTATTAGCCACTTTCTTATTATACTTGCAAAGAAAAAATTCCAGTTATAAAGCAGCGCGCTCCTCTGTACTGTCAGTCCATCGTGCTCAGACTCTCGCAAAGAAAGTCTTTCAATAATATTCTCACTATTGTTTGTTGATTGGCTCCATTAATCACTTTTCACAGCCTCAGCTACACATTTCCATGAGCGTGCACAGTTTAAGCCCCCCTCCCTCTCCGCAGCCTCCTTTTATGCTCCCATGGAACTTTGAGGATGCCTAAACCCCTGCTTCAGCAGGAATGAGAGGAGACAGATCTGCAAAGCTGCCTGCTCTCCTTTTAGCGAGAACAAAAGCTCCCTGGAATAGCAACTGTTATTTACTCATCTCTCATCAGCAGATTTGACCTAATTTTGCTCTTCCCATGCCTTTGTTTCAAACACCTGGCTGCGGCATCGCCAGCGGATCCGGCTCTTTTGCAGCGGCTGGGTTTGCTTGGAGGGGGAGGCCGGCACCTCCTGGGAAAGCTGAGCTGGTGGCCTGGATGGGCCCAGCAGGACAGCCCCCAGCATTTCGCTTTTGGGGAGCCCACGAGAGCTTTTCCTTAGCGCCCGACGTGCCCTCGGTGGGTGCGGTACCTGGCCGGTGCTGGGCAGCGGTGACCGCTCAGCCTCTGACGCGACTCTTCCATCTCAGTTTGTCTCACCTGGCTGCCCATCTGCTCCTAAAAATCCACCCAGACCACGATTCGGAGTGATCCCAGCTCAGGTAAGGGCTCAGTGCCCGCCGGTGGGCATCCACCAGGTCGTGTTTGCTGCAGCCCCTGGGGCAGGAGCTCTGGTTCACCTCGGAAGCTGCCTGGAGGAGCTCAGCCACAGATTGGTCCTGGCTTTCCATTTCAAACAGCCTCCAGCCCTCCCGTGCCAGCGAGGAGGCAGCGGGAAGGGAGATGCACTGATGAGAAATGTGGGGGCATGAAATTCATTTTTCAAAGATGGCAGCAAAGCCAGTGATTTATCTGCTGTCAGCGCGGTCCGAGCAAACCTTCCCCACCAGGTGAGCGATGCAGGAAAGGTAACTCAGCAAACACAAAATACAACGGAGCCCTGTCAGGCGTCCTCACCTAGAGATGACTTTTATTTTGAGCCCTGAATGTAATTAACAGCACCGACTTGAGGAAAGTAATGAACTCTCTCCCACGTGGTCCCTGGGATCTCTTAGCCAATTTCCCGTGCTCTTTGCCTCGTGCTTTCCCCATCAGTTTTCCCTCTGTCATCTCTGATTTATTACCTTCAGAGCAGGATCTTCATCCCCGGGGCTCGGCAGCTCTGAACTGCCTGAGAGAGACCTTGGGTGTCATTGGGACAGACCCACTCTCTCAGACAGCGTTACAGTTTTGGGAAGTTTTGGGTCCCTTGAGGTGCTCATCCATCCTTTCGGCAGATTTCTCCAGGGCCTGCTGGCCACAAACATTTCCAGCAGATGTTTTGGCTCTTTTAGGAAAGTTGTGTGCCATGGAGGGCACCTCTTCCTCCCTCCATCCATCTGGGGCCACAGGACGTTCCAGCCGGCACCGGAGCGATAATCGCGCTTCACCTCCATTTGTGTGGGGCGGTCACAGCCCGCTTGCCCACAGCCGGGGACATGGGAAAGGTTTGTCTGTGCCTGTGAATTCTGCAGCACAGAGAGCTCCAGCCTCTTTTAGAAAACCTGTGTGCCATGGAAGGCACCTCTCCCTCCCTCCATCCCTTTGGGGCCATGGGACGTTCCAGCCGGCACCGGAGCGATAATCGCGCTTCACCTCCTGTTTGTGTGGGGCGGTCACAGCCCCGCCTGCCCAGAGCCAGGGACACAGGAAAGGCTTCCCAGGAACCTGGGAGAGCAGCACAGCCCTGGTGCAGAGAGGAGACGCCGTCCTTTCAATCCAGAGGGTTTGAGGTGGTTGTGCAAGAAAAAAAGGAGTTGTACGAACAGGAAGGGGGTGCTTGTGGAGGCCGGAGAGGGACCTGGCTCCACGGTTTGCCTGTGTGCGTGAATCCTGCGGCACAGAGAGCTCCAGCCTTTTGGGAGGTGCAATTCTGCCTCAGTGCTTTTGGATCTGCGGGGTTTGTGCTAGCGGCAGGCTCAGCCCAGGCTTCGTCCTCTCTCCCCATGGTCCCTCCAGTAGCATGAAAGCTTTTTGTGTCCGGAGGTGAGGGAGGTGAGTCCAGCTGGGAGGGGGTTGGCACATCCCATGCCCAGCCCTGCCCAGAAGGGAGGTCCAAGGTGTGACTGTGCTCTTGTCGAGCTGTGGGAACCATGGACAGATGCAGGATGTTTGGAGGTCATGACCACTGTAATGGGTTTCAGTATTAAAGGTCTTTTTCAGTTGATCCCCACTGCTGGAATTAGGGTCTGACACTGAAATCCAGGTTAGTGTCTCCTGCTGGCTGCATCTGCTATGCCAGGGAGGTCGTGCATTTCTCTGTCTCTGGAGATATTTCAAACCCACCTGGGTGTGTTCATGTGTCACCTGCTCTCTGTGACTGCCTTAGCAGGGAGATGGGTTTGGATGACATCCACAGATCCCTTCCAAGCCCAACTGTTCCGGGATTCTGGGATTCCCAGAGCAATGCAGATAGACCAGCTGAAAGTCTCGCTGGAAAATAAATTATTTAGTGCACCCTCAAAGAAAACCAGGGGTCTCTGCTCTCGCAGCATTACTGTTTTCTAATAAAGGGGCTGAGAAGCTGTTCCGCCTCCGGGGTCACTGCTGGTGCACAGAGATCACTCGCTCTGCAGGCAGAGTGGGAGGGAGCCGCACGAGCCAGGGCTGCCGTCCTCGCTGGGTCACCCCTGGTCAACAGCTTAGCTGGGAAATCAATCTGAAAGCTCAAGATGCTGTCAAGTAAGGCTGGTAATTCTCTCTGTTGTACCCAGCAAATAACGGGAGTTTTTATACATCCATGTTGGGATTTTTCAACCAAAATTGAGAAAGTAATCAACTGCCTGCATACGGCTTGAAGGAAACTTCCAGAAGTTTGAAGGTGCTGGCCATGGCCTCTGCTCAAATGTTAGAAATTTTAGATTATTTTAGCCACAGTGCTTTTCCCTCAGTCCCCTTTTTCTTTTTTTTTTTTCTTTTTGGGCGGTTTTGGATGGCTGAGTCGTTCTTGACCTCCTGCCTCGAATTCTCATGGTTTGTTACTGCTCATCGTTAAGGAGCCGCTGTGCTCTACACCAGAATCGATGCAGTTCAGGCCCAGGGAAATGAATCCTGTAGCCAGTCAATTCTAATCACTTTGGGACCCTTCTGAGTGCAGAGAAGTTCTATAAATGCGAGCAGGACGCTGAGATGTATGGGCTCTTTCCAAGAGCCCAACAGCTGGGGATAGTTATTGCTGTTGAAAACCTTCCACCTGAGGCTTGGCTTCATTATTAAAATTATTTCAGCAGTTTCCCAAGACCTCCTTTCTTCCTCTTCAGGGGCAGCACAGCCTGGGACCGGGCTGGGCTGTTCTAATGCCACAAATCTGGTTATTCCGTGTAATTACATCTGCCAAGAGGTGCCTGTGGAAGGAACAGGTCCATGTGCACCCTGTTTGTCTGGATTTAATGAAACCACAGTTTTGAGGCCTGATTGTCTCTGTTTCCCTCTTCTCTTGTGTTGGGTGCAAAGCCTGCGCTGAAGTTTGGGTTCCCAAAGCTGATTTTGGGTCTTTACTGCCCTACTCGGTCAAAAACCTGGAACAACCCTACAGTTCCCCACTACCTTTGACATAAAGGGCCTGGAGTGACAGGATGGGAGGGAATGGCTGTAAGATAAAAGAGGGATGGATGGGATTTTGGGAAGGAATTCTTCCCTGTCAGGGTGGGGAGGCCCTGGCACAGGGTGCCCAGAGCAGCTGTGGTGCCCCTGGATCCCTGGCAGTGCCCAAGGCCAGGCTGGACAGGGCTTGGAGCAGCCTGGGACAGTGGGAGGTGTCCCTGCCATGGCAGGGGTGGAATGAGATGTTCTTTAAGGGCTCTTCCAACCCAAACCATTCTGGGATTCTGCTTGTGAGGTACCTGCTAATTTATTAACGCTCCACTCGCTTTTATTAATGCTCCTAATGTGCCAGTGACAGAGCCAGGACTTTGGGAGAGGGGATTGTTTTTATCTAAAGGAAAGGTGATATTTTACTCTGAAAAGCAACACAAACCAGCGCGGGACTCACGATAAATCATGTGCTCAACATCACCCGGCCGCGACGGAAATTAATGGGAGTTGCAAGGCAAAATTCCCCATCATCTCCTGCAAATCTCAACTGGAGTTTGTGTTCCCAGCCTCGCTGCTGTGTGCAGCCCGTGCTCCCATGCTCATTCTTCATGGAGAAAGGCCCCTCCAGCAGCCTGTAAAGTTTATGACACGACGGAACCAACCGGAGCTAAACCGTGAGCTTTTTGTCACCGCCAAACGCGGCCACACCGGGGCTCGGCGGGGACCAGCGGCTGCGAGGAGGAAGCAGAGACAAAGCAGCAGAGTCTTCAGTCACTCACAAAATATGCAGAGCTGGTTGGGAGCGAGGCAATAACCTTGGAGTTGCTCTCCCGACTCTAATAACCCAAATGTTGGAGGCACTGCGTTGTAGCTCATCAGGAACAGAGCTCCTCCAGCTCCGCGTGCTCAGCACCGCGCGGAGCACCGGAGTTGGGAAAGGTCCTTAATGAAGCATTAATTCATCCAGCACCGCCTGCCGAGCCTGCTGCTCGCAGAGGAGCCCACACGGCGTGTCTCTGCTGGAGAAACTTCTCTGGCTTCTCCTTTTCCTTCTCTTCTTTCCCTTTCAGGGAGGCACTGTCTTCTCAGGTAACGAATTGAGCGCAGGTGGCAAATCACCAGATCCTGCCTTGCCCATGGCTGCTGTAAAAAATTTAAGACGTGGAGTTCTGTGAAAGTGCCTGTAATGAACCATCCTCTCGTTACCTGCGAGGAACACGATGTGGGAGGCTTCTCTCCCCAGCACACGTGTGCACTCCCTCTTCTGGAGTTATCCCACAGCAACGTTGGGGATTTTAAAGCCTCTTTGATTTCTTCTCTCAGAACTCAGCTTCTGCTCAGATTTCTTAAAACTTGAAGAGGACTTAAAGGATCTTACCCTCAGAAACACCACATCTCAAAGGCCACGGGGATATTTTCCTATTTATCGTATTTTCCTGTGGGCTTTTTGAACCCTGGTGGTGCAGCAGATAAAGGAAAGGCCAAGGAAAGAAAATGGCTACAAATACAGTGAGGAGAAGTCATTGAATCATTGAATCCTGGAATGATCTGAGTTAGAAGGAAACGTAGAGCTCATCCAGTCCCATCCCCTGCCATGGGCAGGGACACCTCCCACTATCCCAGGGGCTCCAAGTCCCATCCAGCCTGGCCTTGGGCACTGCCAGGGATCCAGGGGCAGCCACAGCTCCTCTGGGCACCCTGTGCCAGGGTCTCATGACCTTCCCAGCCAAGAATTCCTTCTCAATGTCCCATCTGACCCTGCCCTCTGGCAGTGAGAAGCCATTTTCCCCTCTCCTGTCACTCCATTCCTTGTCTCCAGTCTCTCTCCATCTTTCTTGTCAGCTCCTTCAGGCACTGGAAGGCCACAGTGAGGTCACCCCAAAGCTTCTCTTCTCCAGGTGAGCACCCCCAACTCTCCCAGCCTTTCCTCCCGGCAGAGCTGCTCCATCCCTCTGCTCATCCTGGTCCCTCCTCTNTCACCCACCAGCACCCCAAGTGCTTCCCCCAGAGCGGCTCCCCATCCCTCCATCCCCAGCCTGGATTGATCCTGGGGGTTACCCTGAGGTGCAGCACCTGCCCTTGGCCTTGTTGAACCTCATGAGGTTCCCCAAGGCCACAGCTCGAGCGTGTCCAGGTCAGGGCAAGGCTGGAGGGTCTTGGCCTCTGCTCTGCTCAGTTTCTGTTACCAAACCCAGCCTGGAGGGGATCCAATTTTCTCTTTCTGGGGTTTCTTTCTCATCTCTCCTCTGTGAGGACACCGTGCACACGTGGTGGAGATCGCTGAGTAAACGGCAGCATATGGGATTAGGATTTTTCCCTTTAATAATGGTTGAGCTGATGGCAGATTGTGTTCTCTTTTATTTTTTCCCCTCTCCCACAGAAAGTAAGTTGGGGTTTTTTTTAGCATGGGCTTTTCAGCACGAGCTGTCTGTTTTCCATCAAACATTTGAGTGTAGCAAAGCCAGAACATATTGCTAATTCTGGCCAAAATTTGATGGCTCGTTTTTAGACCAAGCATTCCTTGTTCTTCAGACCCACCAGCTTGGAGCATAAAAAGGGGCTGTGGTGAAATCCTCGGTGCCTCCATTGTGTTCTGCTGCACTTTCTCATGGAAGTGAATTTCCCAGTCAGCTGTAACCCTCCGTTGCTGCTCCCCTCCATGAATTATCCGGTGCTGTTCCAGCGCCTCGTGGCAGAGCACAGGCACTGAATAGGCACTGTCATGAAACCCTCCAGAGCTGTAATTAATGGCTCAGCCTCCAGAAAGAGCTTAAATTTAGAGCTGCAAACTCTTGTGATGCTCTGCCTGGAGCAGGGGCTTCTCCCCGTGTCTGCTGGGTGACCTGTGCCGTGCAGTTGGCTTTTCCTCGGGGTACAGACAGGCATTTGTGCCAACTCACAGCCAGGAAACAGCAGGAATTCCATTCAGATGCAAGGAATAGGGGGACTTTAACAGGCTAGGGAATGTGTTGGATTCCAGGGGAGGAGTGAGGAGGATGAGGGGATTCAGGGATACAGGACAGCTTTTGCTTTATTCTGTTGGGAAATTGGTTTTCCTGAGAGCTGGGAAGGGGCCCCACTGGGAGGTGCCTGCAGACCCATCAAACACAGCTCTGTCTGGTCAGAGATTCGATGTCTCAGCTGTGCCAGCCTCACCCTCAGTCCCAGCCCAGCCCACGTCCCCGCAGGGTGAGGAGCTGCCCTTGCTTCTGCCTCTGGCTCTTGCACCATGGAGATACAAACACCCATGGCTTTTTTGGGAGGTGGAATGTGGAGCCCAGAGTCCCATTCCACTGAGGGAAACAATAAACCCCAGCTCTGGGAGCCTGCTGGAGCATGCTTTGCTGGTTTGCTGTCCCCTCCTCACGCTTTGCACTGTCCCCATCCCCGCTGTCTGCTCACCCGGAATTGTACAGCAAACATTCGTGTGGGAAAATAATCCTTCCACCAGGCCAGCTGAGAAAAACAGCTATAATTAAAAACAATGATGCACTGGGTTTCGAGCAGTGGTCTTTATTTCCCGTCAGGCTGCCAAAGACCAGGCCAATTAATCTGTTACAGGTGGGAGTTTATTTTAATATCGTGTTGAAAGTCAACCAGGCTGTTTGGCTTCATTTTCCACCATCTGACTTGGTCCTCCTGCCCTCTTGCCTTCATTAGTGGCAGACAGTAAAGAAAATTACAGTTTATCCCACTCAAGGCAGCTGTGCAGGGAGGGTTTTTAAAAAGACAGAAGTAAATACCAGTGACCTGGCAATTACTGGAGCATTGTTTATTCCAGAGCTAAATGCAGAAGCCACAAACCTGTTAAACTGTAGGAACATGGAAACCCATTATAAGGAAGATTAAAGCAGCTAGCCTTTGAAATAAGAGTTTGTTTTGTTTCAAGGTGATGCACACAGGATTGTTTCTTCCTTCCTGGTGCTTTTAACTCTCCCCTCTGTAGTATCAGACGTAATTCACACGGAGGGATGCAGATGCTTGATCTGTGGAGGGACATTCCCAGACAATTAGCTTAAAATAACCTTCCCTGGCTGCACCCTCAGGTTGGAATACACTGAACTGAATAATATTACCGGGTTTTACAAAGCAATTCATTAGTGGGCAAACGTGGGGTGATGGTGGGTCCGGTGGCCAGGAGAGATGGACCGAGGAGCTGGCTGTGTTTGCCTCTTAAATCTCCTTCGGCCGTGGGAGTGGGAGGTGAATCCTGGAAAACAATGAAGCGGAATTTATTCTGACTTAAGTACCTTTTTAATGCTCAGATGCATGAATTATCTTCCCGTTAATTGGAGGATTTGAAATATCAGTGAGCATATGCACAGCCCTACCTCGGCTGTTCCCTGGGAAAGGGTAAAGGCAGAGAGGGCCTCGCAGGGGATGGGGGATGCAGGGACGGCCGCAGCCGGGGGTGCCGCAGTGGGAAAGGCGAGGCTGTGGCGTGGTGCCACCACAGTGGGCAGCCATGCTCGTGCTCTCGGCCTCCCCGGCCTCTCTGTACCGGGGGCTGGGGAAATGCCTGGGAAAAGTCACCCCTTCCTGCAGGGCTGCGGACGTGGCGAGGTGGGTGAGCAGGTCTCGCTGTCTGCTGCGAGCCCTGCAGAGGGAAGCTGTGGAGCAGCAGTGGAACTGTGAGGAAAGCTCGCTGCAGGTTGGAGGGGGCTCCTTTCTGAGAGAGAAAAGCGGGGTTTGCCTCACCCTTCCCTTACCTTTGTGAGGAAAGCCTTTCATTGCAGCTCCTGCTAAGGCTTTGTTGCTTTGTGTGCTGGGAGGAAAGGGAGCCCTGGGTCCCTCCCTGTGCATCCTCCTCACAAAGCCCTGCTCCTCCTCCCTGCCAAAGGAGCCGGTTCCTGTGGCCAGGGCCGATCCTCTCCCTCTGTTCCCTTCGCTGTGGATGTGTAGCACTCCAGCCTCTCCCTGATCTGGAGCATTTCCCCATCCGCTCCACTTTCATTACTCGATTTATCCCTTCGGTGGCTGCGGCGAGAATTAGTTATTAGCAGTGCCCTAATCCTCAGGAGCTCACTTCATTTGACTGGAGTCAGGGCCCGATTTTTATCTTGGTTGTAGTGGTGTAAATCCTCACTCAGCTTCAGTGGAGTTGATCCAGACTTTATAACAGCAGGAGCAAGATAAGAGTTCTCCACGTCCCTTCCTCCACCCGAGCTCTTGGAGAGACTGAGTCAATGTCTACCCCCACCCTCATAAATCTGGATGAACTTGGCCAGTATTCCCCTAGGGAATGCAAATCAAGATGGGATTTTTCCCCCTTTCCTTTCAACAAGACTTTCTCAGGAAAATATAAATCTAAGTATTAACTTGAGCTGCCAGCCCAGAGGTCGTAAAATCAGGGAAAATGGTCCTGACGTGCCCTGTTAACTGCGAGTGCTCCCCAAAAGAGAGGAGGAGCTGAGGTTGGAGAGGGAGAACAGCTGGCAGTGGTGATAAGGCTCTGCTGGCGCCGGGGTGTGCAGCTGCACCTACTGCTGCTCAGGCTGGCTGGAGTCACAGCTAAAATGCTGCTTTAACCAGCAGGAGGGGTGCTGGGGTGGGCTCTTCCTGCAGGAACCTGCCCGTGGGACAGGGATGTATCACAGGAGATTTGTGGGGTAGGGTGACACCTCTGGGTGTGGTGGCTTTCCAAGGGAAGTGCTGGAGCCTGGAGTGAGCTGCTCACAGAGCTCCTGGTCTCTCCTGGGAGAGGTGTCCAGCAGCCAGGCAGAACTTTCTGGCATTCCTCAGGAATAATTTTCCATCCCTGCAGTCCCAGGGAAGAGCAGGATGCCTCAGGAGGAGAGCTGGAGGGAGCTCACGGAGCAGGGAGGGACCACGGACACCCGAGGCTTCCACGGATGCTCCTTCCAGTGACCCTAAACTGTCCCAAACCCATAACAGCCCTGCTCAGCTCCGTTTTCCGGGGCTGCCATCCACACTCGGGTTTAACAGCACAGCTGGAATCAGCATGTCCAGGGAGAGCACTGAAAGCACGTTGGTGTGTTCATTAAAGAGCCCATTTCTCCCCGGCTCGCCAGCTGACGGAGCCCTCGGAAGGTTAAACACTCACATCCCAGTTCATATTTCCTTGCTCCTTATAAAAAAATTACCCGATTCATTCAAGTCATGGATTTTTCTGCAGCTGAAGCAGTTTCCCGGAGGAAGTTGTCATGCAGGCTCACAGTTATGGAAATGCCAGAGTTATTTCTGACACCAGTAAATAATAGTTCTCTATGCACTGACACTGTTTTCTTACCTTACCAGGCTGGGGCTCGAGCCGTGATTTAGATGTTTGCAGCTGATTAGCATTTTTGGGACTGTGGTAAGCAATTTGTGCAGTGTGTTTCAATCTTATTTTATGCACAGGAAGGAGGAAAAAAGTGATTAGTGCTCTTTGGAAAGAAATGTCTGCTAAATTGTTCTGATCAAGGTAAATCAAGGCATCCCATGGAATGATCTGGGAGCCAGCCCTCCCCCAGAGCTACTCCCTGTTCACAGGAGAATTAAGACCTTGTGGTTTGGTTTGTTGGGTTTTTGTGCCGTTTCTGCCAGGGAATGATCTTTCTCCTGCAAAATCTCTTTTCCTGAACCAGGGAAAACAGGGTCTAGCCTTTGTATCTGGAGATTTCAGTGCACGTAGAGGGGTGAAGAAAGGCCTGGGGGAAGTGCTTGTGTCTCTGCCACGTTCAGATTGAACACAACCCTGGGCAGAGAGGCTTTGCTGAAGAACCCCTGTGCAGGAGAGGAACAGGACCAAGGAGCTGGGCAGCCTGAGCTGTTTGTTTGGTCCCTTTGCCAGGGGCTTCTCCTTTATGCCAAGTTTTCCGTGGCTGAGTGAGCAGCAAGGGCATCACCAGGCCCGTCTGACAGGACTGGGACACTTCTGCCACACCGGGCCTAGGTTTGTCTGAGCAGTGCTGAAGGACCTGCAGCAACTGAGATTGTGCAAAGCTATATTTTCTATTTTATTTCTTTTTCAGGAAGCTGTTTCCAACGTCTTTCTTAACTTTTTTCCTGCTGCAATTTAAGCTTATTATTTTTTATCCGACCTTCTGTGGACACGGAGAGGAGCTTTCCTCCCTCCTGCCACTGGTTGTTTCTGTGTTGGAAGATTATTCCCGTGGCTCTCCTCAGTCATCTCTTGTGCAGGCAAAACAGCCCCTGGTGGCTCACAGAGTCCTTTTTTTAGGGGTGTTTTTCCATCCCTGCAGCCACCTGGACCCTCATCCCAGTGCCCTCCATGGCTGGTGCTGCCACTGTGTTGGAGCTGAGCAGAGCACAGGGGTTCTCTGAGTCTCCTACAGCTCCTGCTGGGCTCTGGGCAAAGGAAAAGCCAAGGGTTCATGGCAGGGGGAGATATGGAATCTATTTCCAGCTGGAGCTGGGAAGCATCCCATGGCCAGGAGATGGTTCTGAGATCCCCAGGTTCAGTCCCCAGGTGCCCCGAGAGGGACTCTTTACATGGGCAGGTGTGACAGGACCAGGGGAAGGGTTTCACACCGAGAGGGGTGGGGTTAGATGGGATATTGGGCAGGAATTGTTCCCTGGGAGGGTGGGGAGGCCCTGGCACAGGGTGCCCAGAGCAGCTGTGGCTGCCCCTGGATCCCTGGCAGTGCCCAAGGCCAGGCTGGATGGGGCTGGGAGCAGCCTGGGATAGGGGAAGGTGTCCCTGCCGTGGCAGGGGTGGCACTGGAGGAGCTTTAAGGTCCCTTCCAACCCAAACCATTCCATGATTCTGTGATTCTGTGGCACATCCAGCCCTCTGCTCCCACAGCATCCCCAGCTCAGGGCTGAGTTTGCAGAGGTACCGGAGTCTGGGCTGCAGCTGAATCAATTCTTTGCTGGCATCACCCGACAGAGTTCTCAAGATGCCCTTCCAGCACTTCACCCTTGTCACAGTTCAAACACTCTCAGAGTTCCCAGCTGGAATTCATTCCCGTGGCAGGATCAGCCCAGCCAGGGGCAGCTCAGGAGCCTCCCTGCCGTGCTGAAATTAAAGGACAGCGTGGTAATTAATGCCAGGACTTCTGCATCCCAGGGCTGTTGGACCCTGCTGAGAGGTGGGGATGTAAAATTAACTCCGAGCTCTGGCTTGGGCCCCTCTCTGGCTCCGGGAAGCTCCTCTCCAGCTGGAAAGGAGGAGCCTGGTGGGGATTGTTTGAGATCAGAGCTATTCCTGCAACCTGGCTGTCCTGTGAAGCTCAGCTCCATCCTCTGCCTCCCTCAAAGCACCCCCAGCAGCTTTAGTGTTTGTTTTTGAGGCCCCTGTTCCGTCCCTGAGGTGGTGAAGCTGTGGCTGCTGTGGCTCCCTTGGCGCCGCGGGGGCTCCGTGCCCGGCACCCCTTTGCAATTATCCCAACCCGGCTGCTCATTTCCAGCAGAACTTTAAACATTGCTCCCTTTTATGTAGCGCGGCTTTTTAATTTCCCTCCCTAACAGAAGCGAATGTTTATGTTGTAAATGCCACATTAGGCCCTGTGAAATGGAGATGGAATTGATTTTCATTTCGGAAATTTCACAGCTTGCCCCAGAACTTTTCTGCTTGATTGCCGGTGCTCGGGGAGGCGTGGGGCTCCGGGAGCCGGGAATGGCGTGAGCGGTGTGGGATGTGCGAACACGAGAGTGTTCCTCCAAATGTAGGTCACGGAATCCTGGGA
>VYZT01047992.1:0-11702 GCA_013400735.1 Pomatostomus ruficeps
GAATAGAATGCACCCATTAACAATATTAAAAGCTTCCCTAGAATAACCTGCAAAGGCTGAAGAAGATCAATGGGGGAGCTAAAACAATGAAGAGGCAAAATTGTGCCCTTCCCTAATAACTGTTATAACATTTTATTTAAAAAATGAATGGGTTGAGGAAAGTTTGATAGGCTAGACTCTAAATTCTTCTCTTATATAGTGAATTAGGAGCTTCCCCATCCCTCTACCCACACTTCATCTTAATACCTGGAACTCTGCAATGTAACTTAGACACAGTCAGTTCCTGACACTGAGACAGGGGATGTCTCTAATTCATTACCCCTCACCTCACTGTTCCGCTCGGGGGAACTGACAGCTCAGCCATCTCCACTTACTGCACAGGTGCCCCAAGCAGTTAATGATTAAGAACACACTGACACATCATTACTGCACCACATGGGTCTACCCTTACCGCAGAGCCATGGCACTTGCACTAATTATGAACCTACTGAAAGAAATTAACTGGGAGAAAGGAAGAGGCACAGTCTTTACAAGTGACTTGACTTTTTTTTTTACTTACGTTTTACAAATGCTATACCAGGTTACTATAGCCCTTCCCACATGCTAAGACCCTTCCTCCCCCCCAAGTAAGAATAGGTGGGAATAAGAAACAATAAAAACAAGGGCACAAATGAACAAACATTAGGATAGAAACAAAGGTATCTTTAAGAAAAAATTATAAGCGGCAGACATTACATAAAACAGAATGAAGATATTCAGTCCAAAGGCTTCGTTTTATAAAGAGAAGGGAGATGAGAATTACAGCTCAACGGGAACAAATTAAGATTGCAAAACACAAAACTAAGATTTTAGGCTTTAAATTACAGCTTTTTGTCACTTCTCAGCTAGCACTATGTACACAAATACTTGGTTGTTAACAGCATGTAGAATGCTGAAAAATGATCTGGTGACTCCATCTGTGGACTTACAAACAAATATACTGGTATTTTGATGCCTCTGTAAGCTCTTACTCGATGTTAGCAGACTTGCATGGGAAAGCATTTTGACTGACAAAGATCAAATCCCAACTGACATATAGTAACAAAAATATTCTTTTTAATACTCCTTTGATGTCAGATATAGATACAAAAATGACAGAAGTCTCACAATAAATTATTTCATAGTAGTTGTAATGTACAGAAATAGGAATTGTTTATTAGACTTGATTACCTATTTTTTCATCAAGTTTTTCTTCTTCTACTTCTTCAGCCTCTGTTGTACAACGATATCCCTTTTTCTTAAGGACATGGCAGATAAGGATCCCCAAGAGACCCATGATGAAGAAAACAGGAACCAAAGCAAAGGCAATATACTCTAGGTGTTCAGCCTTGCCATCATTGCCATCCATTTTAGTTGTCAAAGTAGTTGTCTGTAAGCCATGGCTTGACAAAACCCAGGGAACTTCTCCATCTATGTAAATCAATAAACATATTTATCACTATACACTGTCAATCACTTGAAAAAATTCAGAAAATTACAATCATGACCAAATCTCCACAGTATCAATGCAAGATACCTTCTGCAATGATGAGGACAACACATACTCTACCGCTGAGAACTTGCACCAGAAACAGCAGATATTCCCCCTTCACCAAACAATTACAAACATCTAATATTCAAAAAGCCTGCATGATATTTCTTCAATAACAGTGAAGAACCAACAATATTCTAGCCTGACAGGCTTGTAATCTCGAGTAGGGGGAGTCACATATTTCACAGAAGAGTAACATGCACATTGCTCCTTGTTCATATCGGTGAGCAAAATGCCACACCATTCCTCCAGTCCTAAATTCACGCAAAATTACCAATAAAATGTGGATCCTTCCCTAATATGAGAGTAAACACAGGATTTAATATAGACCCTTGCATAGAAAAAGTATCAAGTGTGAAAGACATACCCTTGATTTTTATCTTTCTTTTGACAGTGGGCATTCTCAAAAGAAAGAGCATCTACTCCCTACTCATCAGCATAGGGTGGGCTCATTCTTTGTTTGTCTGAGATTTGGAAATCATTTTGTATTTAAACTTGAAACAGGATGTGAAAGAGTTCTTTTTGCTTGCATAGAATTTAAGTTGAAGTATTGTCACACACTAACTCTATATCCACAATTAAGCACTTTTGCTTCAATGAAGTTCTGAATTTCACAGATGTAAACTCCATGTTATAAACTGGGATTTTGACCTATCAAAAGTATAGAATATTTACATTAGAAGGGACATTTGAAATTCATCAGTCCAGATGCTGCTAAAAGCAGCACTGATTAGATCAGGTTTCACAGGTAAGCTCCATCTAGATGATAAACATTCCAAATTTCTGGGCAACCTCTTCCAATACTAACACACTTTTATGTCCAATATACACGAAGAAACTAAAAACTCAGTACCTTCTCACCTATCAAAATATAAAAAGTTCAATGGCTCAGATAAATCCAAAATTACATGTTGCATATTCAAAACTTTTGCAAACCCCTTGAGCTTATACACACTCCCCACTCCACATAATAAAGACTTAAACACTACTACCCAACATGCAAGAGTGTTTCTGCACTTCTACATTCTATTCTCCTCCAGTTCAGCTGAAAACTTTTTTTGAGTAAGAAATAATGACAACCAGAAAGTGTTCGGTTTTTCCATCTTTTTCAAGATATTTGCCATCTACTCGTATTGAAATGGACAAGGAAATTCGCAATTGTTCCGTTCATCAAACTCGCAGAAGAATTGAAGAGTCAGCAGAAAACCATTCAATTTCACAACACAAATGTCTAGAATAATAATCCTTCCCTTTCAAAAATAAAAAAAGGGAAGCCTCCACACATTTGCAGAAAGAGCTTAATTCCACAAACATCTCCTGCTCTGGCTGCATAACTAAGCTGCATTTGAGAAACATCAGGAAGGTGACAGAGAAGAAAAGTTAAAACTGCAGTTTGTTATTTACCTTAGTTTTCTTTATTCCTCTAGAAACAGTAAACCTTTTATTTTAAAATATTTCTGAATTTTTCAGAACAGTCTTGAATTGTCAGTTGAGTAGTATGCAATAGACAAGACTTGCTCAAAGTGAAAACAATGGAAATTATTTGAAATAACAATTTACAAACCCCAACTAGCAACAAGAAAATGTATTAAGCATCTCACTAAAATAATTTTCTAGGAAATACTAGAAACACAGAAAAATGGAAAGAAGTGCAAACAAACTATTAAACAGATCACAAAACTAAATGTTAAAACAAAATCTCAGGATATTTGCTTTGGACAAAATCCGATGGTCTAGTTTGTTCCCAAAACCAAAAGAGAAAGCTATTCACTGTTAAGAGGCAAGCCATCCCACAGATGACTGTATGCAGAATTTACTAGTATGTAACCTTTAGAGGCTCTAACTTATGCCTGAGTAAGACACTTGAACAATACGTACAATTTAACACTTTAAGGTTGCAATTGTTTTACTGTGAGGAAACGAGACTGGAAAGGGTAAGGGATACAATCATATAACTGAGAAAGCTGAACATGCAGTTTTATTTGCATTGTAAGAATTTATAATTCATACTTTAATATAAGAAAAATGTAATTTCTTTTCTGTCTAACTTATCAGGTAGCAACAGTTGAAGTCTCCCACTTACTCAACAAAGTAGTTACATTTACTTTCAAGGCAGAAGAAAAGCCATCACACCAGAGAAGTACTACTTGGATGACTACAACATCTCAGAATCTAAGAAATCCAGCTGAAACAGTATACATCACAAGCTCTTAAGGGTATTAATAAATAAGCACCTTTCATGTTCAAATATAATACATAAACAGGCAGATGCTTTGGATTTTGTTGCACTGTATGCATTTTAAGAATGAACAGGAAACACCTCCCTACTATCAACAGCCACTTGCTAGTCAAGCTATTTTGTGGAAGGGCCACAAAATTTATCCAAGTCAGCTTTTTGGGTTTTCTGCCTCTTTCTGTGGCAAGAGTGGCATGCACGCAAATATCTATTTTCTCTATAAGCATGGCAGGCAATTCCCATCAAATCTAGAGAGCAAGGAGGCCTTATGGCATGGCTAAAGCTCCATGCCTCAGGCTTTCCAAGCTGAGGTTCACTGCAATTCCTACAGACACAAAGTAGTTTTAGGAGGTCCCTTCCCATTCAGTTCTCTGCTACCCCACTCGCCGTGCTCCTGACAAACTGCAGACCTGAAAACAGTTTCAAACTGGATTACTGAGATAACCAGGTTTTAAGAAAAAATGCCACAAAGGGTCTTCAGTTTTTAAGCAATCGTTTTACTCAATCAGTATAGTCTGAGGTTCGGCAAACTCCTCTAGTAAGACAATCCACTGAGTACGCTGCAGTGGGAAAATAATAATGAGCAAGGATAGCCAAGCACATCTAGAACATAGTTTCCCAGAGTAATTGTAGTAACATGGAGCCACAGTTTCAGAGTATGTTCAAAAAATAAGGGCAGAAGGATTAATTGTGTGTAAAAAAATTTTAACTGTGAAGGCAGTGAGACACTGGAACAGGTTGCTCAGGGAGGCTGTGGATGCTTCAATTCTGGCAGCGTTCAAGGCCAGGCTGGATAAGGCCATGAGCAACCTGGTCTAGTGCGGGATGGTGCAAGGAGGGTTGGGACTGAATCATCTTTAAGGTCCCTTCCGACCCATAGCATTCTATGATTCTATTAAAAAAAGTATAACGTCCAACACAATTATTTTTAAATCATCAACTTGAAACCCCATCAGCTTGACACAGCCACTGAAAGCACAGATCACCATCACCACCCTCTGAAAGCAAATAGTCAGGAATCTCACTTGGGTTTAGATTTCCAGCTTAACTAATATGTAACAGCTGTAAAAGCCTGCATCATAATTTATCAACTGAATACTCTGTAGCATAGATTAGTCTACTAACAGTGTTAAGGTTTACAGAGGTTTTGAACTAGGAAGGAAAATATACTTAGAAGTATTTCTTCTCATTTAAAAATTCTTTAAATTAACATGGATATTTCAACATACCAGTTTATTTACATAGGCCTATGTAACTTCTCTTTGGTTGTAATTAGGATACCAAGAAATTAAACTCTCTCATTAAAATTTAACAAGAAACAAACGACAGCACAGTATTTTGATTATTACTAGTAAAACATTAAATCAGTAAATTTCTATAACAACACTTCATTTACACAAAGTCCAGAAACTGCTTGATGCCATTCATTTTTTGTTCAGAGACATAAAAATTCACCAAAAGCAAAGCAAAAATATCCTAGAAGAAATTAATTGCCTGAATCAAATACTTGGTGCTGTGTAACCTTAGAAGCAAAGCAAAGCACTCAGCTTTCATTATCAAACACTTTACAGAGTCTGCCCTCAAAACCCTCAGCAATTATGGATAATGCAAAGCTCAGCCTTGAGCACCTAAATGGGCAATATATTTTACCTCCCAAGTCACAGCTACATCATTCATTGTACATTCCCCATTCCCTTTCTCCAGAGGCACATTATACTTGGATCAGGCTGCTGACAGTTTACCTCATTCTCATGATGTATGATGCTGCTTCTCAATGGTTTTAATCAGGCCATAGCAATCTTCCTTGACTTGAGCCAATTCATAAAAGAACTGATTTATTTCAGTGCTTTGCTGTCCTGGCATTTTTATACACCAGTCATTGCATATCAGTCTACGTATGAAAATTACTTGAAGATGTGATCTAAATGAAAATATTTATTATGAGCAATATTCAGCACATTTAGTGATGCTGAAGCTGTAAATAATAAATTGCACTCATGATACTAATTCAGTCCCATGTACTCATTTGCTTAAAAATTAATACATGCCAAGTACTGAAGTTGAATATTGCCTGGCCTTACTTAATCCTTACCTAAGAAGTAAAATATAAAGATAGTCAACCTCAGACAAGTCGTTTGGTTCTAATAATTGTTACTCAGGTAGTGTTACAAAGGTAGTGTTCTTCCACCTCAGCAATTGCTCAAGACAATTTACAGCACCTTCAGGAAACAGAATATAAGAGGAAAAAAGTTAACAGATAAATGAAAAAATATTTCATCCTTCATTAAATCCCAATTTTTACACGCCCTAGACAAACTTTTCATAAAGCATATGAGGAATTTCTAGAAATATTTAATCTTAATCCCATATGCTTAAAGTACAACTTAGATTCTTGAAAAACAAATCCTTTTAATAACCAAGATCAAAACGGTTTAGTTCTTATATAAGCAATATACAACTTAGCATTAAAACAATGCACTGTTTTTCTAAATCTCCTATTCTAAACCTAAGCATAATCTATATCCAGCTGATTACTTCAAGGACATTCCATTTGTTTTAGTATAGTTTAATTTACAGAAAGTGGCCCATAAACAACAATGCTCTACTGGTAAAGAACCCTATTTGGTTACTCTGAATTTTGCCCATTATGCCCACACACACATCTTTTAAGGTATATCTTTAAAAAGGTTTGTTTATATGTTACGAATTTGATTATTCTAGCAATCTACCTGTTAAAAATAAGCACATATATATTCACTATCTTCTTGTCCATGAAGCTTAAGGGGTTACAGGATCATATTCCCTGCTTTCAGGCATGAAAATGAAACATAGATATCAATCTCTCAGTATATAGAAACAAACTGTTGTTGGCCTTAATGTTAATGGATATTTAAACAAATTAATTATGATCATATACAACCTATTTAAGTACATGACAAATGAAATATTACAGTATGGCACACAATCTTCTCAAACATCTCAAACACAGCTGGAAAACATGCCTCAGTAGCAACATCAGCTTACGCATTTCTCCCCCTCCTCACCATTAATGTGCCAGTCCACTCATATGCAGAAAAACGGGCAATCGCTTAAGGTTCAAAATAATTACAGAATATCGTTTGCAGGGCTGGGTTTTGGTTCTTTTGGGGGGTTTTCTAGTGCTTTTTTTGTCTTCCTTTCTTCCATACCTGGATCACTTCTGGTTCAATTCACCACACAGACCTACACACTGCTGCTAGAAGGACATAATCAAAGCATTGTTTAAGCTTTTTGTGGCAATGACACAAGGAGAAACGGTCAGGCACCTGTGACCCCAGCTCCCCCTGCAAAGAAAAGACACCTGATGATGATACCTAGTGCTTCCTCCTCCCCTGGCTCTGGAGGAAGTGTATTTTGAACCACATTAAACACTAATGACACCTCCCACCTCCAGGACAGATAGCAAAGGTGGATGGATCATAGAATGATTTGGACTGGAAAGGACCTTACGGAGTATGTAATACCAACCTTGCCACCATTGGCCAGGACACCGTCACTAGATCAGACTGCTCAATCTGGATATGTTCTTTGATTTATAGCATTTATTTTAAGTATCATTTAGCGTAAAACTTCTTTCATTTTAAATTACATGCTTTTACATTCAGGCATAAAAATAAAAACTCCTTATTTATTAGTTCGATTTCCTAATACACACTAAATACCTCACTCTCAAGAATTTAAGAAACTAACTTTACTTTTAAAAACTTGAGTTTTGGTGAAGTTAATTAAATGCCAGCTTGTATCTCTTGGCATCTCAGAAGTGGTAGATATTTCCTTAAAAGAAAAGAAGTTCTAAACCAGTTGTATACTTTCATTCAGTACTTTCAATTTACTCAGAGATAAACGATTCTACGTGAGCTGCAGTAGAGGTTTCTATTATTAAGTCAAATTTAATTTTTTTAGATTCTTAATTCAAGTGCTTAACAGTGAAATCATTTAGGTAAATCAGTTACTCTGATGATAATCATGTACTCATTTAATACACATCTTTAATTACCGATAGTAAATTTAACAAAAACAGTTTGATGCAACTTCAAATTAAATATAATTTTTACAAGTTATCTGACTTAATTAGTATTTATTTATTGTGGACACTACAGTTAAATTGCTTTTGCAAAACTAAGGAGATGAAATTACTAGCAATTTCAGTCACAAGATAAAATATACCATTGCCCAAAACACACATAGTAAAAATAATTAGGAAATGTTTGGCCTTACTAGTAAGGTGGTAGCTACAGAAGAGAGCAGACAAACTAGAAAAGTCAGTAAAGAAGAGGTTAAAAAGAAGTTTATTTCTTAGAGGGAAAAAAAACTCTTAAGTGAAGAAAACCTATTCCCTACCACTTGCTTTGTCTATTGTTCAAGGAAATTGTACTTCAGGGAATACGATTAAAGTGAATAACAAAGGAAGAACACCTATCATCGAAGAAGAACATTCAATACCTCTGTGAATTCCGCTTAACTTCTAGCTTCCTTGTAGTAATCAGAACCTACAACCAGAAGTGAAATAAGCAGGAAATGAGATGCCAAAAAGGAAGCAACATGATGAAGGAACATACTGACAACTAATAACACACCGCCAACTGCCTTAGAGGTTAAGCAGGGCTGATTAAGAATTTCTGTTAAGATCAGACCTCAAAACCTTCATTAGATTTGTCAAAAGCAGTATCTCAAGAAAGTGAGCAGAAGGATCAGCCCCGTTTCTTTAAAGCTCATTCCAAGTGCACCTACTTTGTGAACACCAATAGTAAGACACAGGCAGCAAGCCTCAGGCATGACCCACCTGAACATAGTACCAAGTAGCATTTGTCCTACCCAAGATTGTGTTCACAACCATAAACAACAAGCTTTTAACAGTAACTCAGGCTGGAGCCTACGAGGAGTCCTTACATTACAAAGTCTCTGGCTCACTGAAGTCACTACAAAAATTTTGACTGCAGGCAGATTGTGTAGGTCTGGAAAGAGAGCCTTCTACTCTGAGAGGTAAGTCTCCACCCTGATGAGTTCTTTACTAATGCCAGTTTTTTTCTGAATTACACACCCCATCAATATATTCAATACATTGTCTGCAGAAAATTTTAGGCTGGCTTCTCTGAAAGCCTGAGGGTAAGGTGGGGATTCAGAAGGAGGTACCTGTTATGTAAGGTAGATCCTACTCACAGCAAAAAAATATAGCTGAAAGTATTACTGTATAATGCACATAAGACTCAACAATTTTGAGTGTTGAAATAATTGCAATAAGTATTCCAATTCCCACACAGCCAGAGAGAGCTTGTTAGGAACAGAAGACCAAGCCTAATAAATCATCAGTCACCACGCCATGAAGACATTTGACATTATTTAGAACTCAATGAGGAAAAAAAAAATACATTTTTGTCCTGTTGAGAAAGGGAAAAATTTAAGCGTAAAGGGAAGTAACAGATTTAGTCTGTTCTTTGTGTGATACAATACATGGTTGATAATGCTGCATTAACATATACAGAGACAAAAAGCTTATGGTTCATTATTTACCAGTACTAAATTGCAGTGCTTATGGTGTAATTGCTTTGGTCACTACTTGAGCAGCATATAGCTCCTAGAGCACAAAATACACAGAACTGGTGCTTTACATTTCTGCTGGAAAAACTTTTCCTTAAATTTCAGTTTTCAAATAAAATATACCCTGCAAACAGCTACAGTACATTTAATAAAGCACACTTCACCAATATGGTTGTTAAAAAGCAATGAAATAAAATCCTTCCTGGACACATCAGCTATTTTGAATATCATAGGTTAAATTTACATGTGCAATCGTCATCTAGTGAGCAGCATTAAATCAATGCCGCCAAGCACATTATATCAATGAATTCATGCAAGCTAACAACAATCCTCTCTAGTTTAGAGGGGTCAAAAATCAATTTTAACCCAAACCAATATATCTCTTGCGTGAAGAGGTATACTGTGATCTTGAGATACAGCAGATACAATGACAGAAAGCATTTGTAAAACTCTGAGAAGAAAATCCTTTCATAGCTTTTGTATCTTTTGCTAGACTTGCCAACTTTTAGCCTGCATAAGAACAATCCTATTCGCCTATATATATGACTAAATTGCTGCTATAGTTACTAAATCCTGCAAATGCATATAGCATACTAAGTGTTCTCCACCCACTTAACTGCCTTCAAGCTCAATAAAGCAATCCTGAGCATAAACATTTGTAGAAAGTCTGTATAAGCCTACGTATACACATCCTTTCATTTACCAAAATACCTGTTTACAGCCTCTTCAAGAGGCCAGTAGTAGGTAAACTATACAGTTATCACAACATTTAGAAACATGCAGTAATATGCTGAAGTAACAACCAGAGAGCAAATTACTTTTTTATCTGTTAAAAAAAGATATGGTCATGATTAAGAAGAGAAGAAAAATCCACAATTTCTCTCCTCCACCTACCTTTGCATAGAAAACCACGGGTCCTCAGATAGCAGCTACCACTACACAAATCTGCTAGCTACCAGTCAACACAAATCTGAAATTCAAGATGCCTAGTGGTACTTATTTCTTTCCACTCTCCTGAAGCATGGACTGGATGACAAGCCATCCATTCCTCTTGCTTTCAGAAAATAAACAGCAGGTAGGAGATATCTCAAACCCATCTGACCAAGCTTGCCTGCGCCAAATAATATGCAAATATACAAAAGGAACCACAGAAAGACAAGAAACATTTCTGGATTTATTGTTTGCTAATAAGTATGGCCATCTTAACTGTTTTCATTAAGTTGAAAGTTTACTCTCAAACAAGCTGGTACACTCTTACCCATGTCATACCATCCAAAGGTAATACAGCTGATCAAGCTAAAAGCGGATATGAACATCAATTTTTAATACAAGTGTTTGAGCAGCACGGACAAGGCACCAAAAAAAGCATTTCAGACTACACAGGCAACAAATTCGGTTTCTCTTTGAGATTGTTAGTACCATAACAGTCGGGGCTAGACATAAACAAAGAAAATTTCATTTTAAACTAACTTCCTCTGGTGACTATATGTGTGCGAGGGCTCTTCAGAGTTCTCAAGGGTTACAGTCAACTTTTCGTTTGCAATACCTAAACGCTAAGCCAAGCCTAACCTCACAAGTGAGGGTAAAACAGAAACAATTCTTCAATGCACTTCTATCTTAAGAGCCACCCGATTCCAGTTAAAGAGAATCAGCTACGGAGGAGTTGCCAGACTCGAGCAGGTATAGATCATTATAGTTTTTTCTTTCTTTTGCTTTTCCCCCGTAACTCCTGCCCATCACCGACTACACCAACAGGCCGGGCTGTCGCGACAGTAAGCACGGTTTGATCGCTGAGAGCACTCAGCCCGTCCGAGCGGGACCCGGCAGCGCCCGCCCCGAGCGCCCCCGCCGCGCTCCGCTGACAGACGGCAGAAACTTCAGCCGCTGCCACCGCCGAGCCTCAACCTCTTCCCCGCCCGCTCCCCCGGGCTGCCCGGGGCTAGGGCGGAGGGGAACGCGCCCTACCTTGCCGCTCTCCAGCGGGCCCCGCAGAGACTCGAACGCCGGGGACCCCGAAGAACCCATGCCGGCCCCCGGCAGAAGCAACGGGGTCAGCCGAGACATCCGAGCGGCGAGCGAGGCCGCACTGCTCAGCGAGGTCACAGCCCGCGGAGAGGCGCAAGCGCCGCCAGCGGGCAACGAGGGGGTCGCGGATTGAAGCGTCCCACCGCGGCGAAGGACCGAGGCCGCAGCGACCCACCGAGAGCGGAGCTGTTGTCCAGCCCGTCAGCCGTCGGAACCAGAGATGGCGTAGTCGGCGGAATCCCGCCGGTCGCCGCCGGAGCCATTCCCGACGCTTTGCCCGCGCTTCTCCGCCTT
>VYZT01047996.1:7448-28329 GCA_013400735.1 Pomatostomus ruficeps
AAAAAAAAAAAGAAATCAGCCTGCACACCACCAAGACCTGCATTAGAACTTTAACTTCATAAAAACTGGAAAGATGTTGCTATGAACTATTCCTTTGGATTCCTCTCTTACATTGCTTTCCTTTTTTGTCCTTTTAAAGTCTACTAATGTGGCTTTTTTGTTTTCTTCTGAACAGCCTTGTTTGGCAGATACATAAGTAAATACGTATTCAAAACAACAATAAATGCTGTTAAGCAGTTGTATATACCCTAGGATCTTCCACAGATGGGTGTATATTTGTAAAGCTATAACAAAAATATTCTTGTTATAATCAAATACTTTAAGAAGCCCTGATATGTGCATGGAAATCAAAGCAGAAGTTAAGAGTTCTTGTCTACCTCTCCAGTTGAAAGATTTCCTCCTCTCTCTGTGTGTCTGTCTTGTGTGTCGTGAGTAACTGCAGCCTGGGGGGTGAAAGAATGGACAGAGCATCCACGTGGAAAAGAGAAAAAAACCCCAACTTTGGATGTTTGCTGATGAAAACAAAGTTTTTGTGGAAATGGAAGCAAGGGAGTGTCTCAGGTCAGCTGATAAGCATAGTTTGGGTTTCCCAGTGGACAGACATCTGTGTGACAGAACCCACCAGCGCAGTCAGTAAAATACGTGATGTCAACAGAGAGGCTGACCCCGAATGGTCATGCAAAATTGATTTGTGCTCTTACTCTTGGAGATGGGTCCCCCTGAGCCAAGGCTGATGCACACTGGCAGGGAGTGATGCACAGGCAACTTGTTCTGTGCTGCATATCTGTTGTGACAGAAAATAAATGACTTGTTCTCTGCTCTTGTCAGGCTAATGCTTTTTGTGGGCACCAGAGAGAAGGGGGGGAAAAAAAGAGAACCACAATTAAAAAAATGCGGCCAGATATGTGTCATTTCTGACACTGTCACAATAAGGTTAGTGTCTGAGTAGCTTAAGCTACCTAGAAATGAAAAGTCAAGTACAGAAACTTGGGCTAAATTTATCACCAGAACTGACGGTAAGAACCAGAACCTGTCTAGCAAGTTACGATGTCTCCTTTCTTTATGGGGATAAATTAACTGCATTACAGGCCACATAAATTGCATTTATACCACGCAGATTTGTAAGGGCTGTATATCAGGAAGAACTGTCTTCTCTGCTAATGACAAAGTTGCTTTGGTCTTTTCAGGGCTTGACATATTGAAGCATAATCCAGCTATTTCTTTGTTCTTTCTCCAGCATTGTCACCTTGTCCTTGATTATTTTGTTTGCCCAGTGGCTGTGTTTTCCTGTTGCATCCTGTCTTCTTGCTTCCTTTCTAAATGAGGACAGAATGACAGTGAGTCTTGATGCATGGCATATTTGACAGGGGTTCTTTTAATCCCATTGCTGAAATATCTGTACAACTATGTAACACTGAATTTGTTCACTAAAATATTTCTTGAGGACTGAAAGGGAGTCAGGTTGGTCTGGAGGAGGGAGAAGAGTAAGGTAAGATTAGACTGGGCTCTCATTTTCTTGCATGTGAACCTCTAAACTTCTCTGCTGTGTCTTCTGCATTTTCTTTTGGGCCACTTAGACCAGCAGACTTCATTATATCATCTTTTACTTCTGAAACAAAGGTCAGACACTAATCCAGCCTCACTATGCTTGAAAGAGGTATCAGAACCCTATTTAATACCCTGAATGCTAAGAAGTGGGCTTCCTGCTTTGAGGTTTGTGGGTCAGGCCTTTTTGCACTGGGTGTGCGGTGGACTTCACTCTTGTTTTCCTTAGGGCACTGTCTCATGACACATAGTATTGAAACACTTGTTCCTCCCATGTTCCTAGGGCACAAACCCAGACTGGATTTGATTCTCACTCATGCTATTTGACTAGTATTGTGTTGCTTCACCCTCTCAGCTTTTACTGAACTGGTTCTATTCTTTGCCCCATCCCAGAGGTGTGTTCATCTTTTCTTCTTCTAATTATCTCCTAAAAGTCACTTTCCTTCTGCACAACAGTTCTGAGTCCTGACAGAAAATAAACATTTACTTTAACCTTCCCCAGCCCTAACTTGCTCTCACTCTTGTCAATCCCTCCTTCAGAAACTCAGCTCCACAGTGCACTGAGGATAGGTCTTGCAAAGTGTGTCCAGGAAGAAAATCCTCTGCTGCTTCAAGGAACAGGATTATATATAGCCTGCAAGATACACAAAGTAATCCTTCCAGTGCACTCAGTGAAAGGAAAGCCTCAGCATTAGCTCTGTGGCCAGTCTAAGAAGATAAAGATCATTTTAAGAGACTCTTTCAGAGAAAAATGAAGATACTCAAGCACACTGGCTTACAAGGAAAACTTGAATGGATGGGAATTGTTCAGCTAATGAAGAGGGAACTAGAGTTAGCTTATAAAATGAATGTAAAACACAGTTGTTAAAGGTAAATAATCTTTTATCTGTGAAGCATTGGATGAGCAATCATATGCTTAAAATACAGCAAAACCAAGAAAGTTCATTCATATGAAAAAGTTTATAATGAGTAAAGCCTGCTATAGCTCCTTTGGAGGTGTCCTTTCTTGTATCAGAGATCATTAAAAACAGAGTAGGCAAATATCTCTGGGGAGTGATTCAGAGAAACTACATCCTGCCTGGGGAATGGAGATGTAGACAACATCTCCAGAGCTCACTAATTCAATTCTTCTACACTTCCCAAACCTGAACGATCCTCCAGGTTTGTCACTTGTTGCAGCAGTGGCAGCAGGCATTGGATCTAGTTGCATCTCTCTGTGAGTGTCAATAAAATCTTGATTAGCAAGAATCATTGTGCAGCTTGACCTCTCCTTCAGTCCTGTTAAATAACAGGATACAACTGCATGCAGGCTTTTGAGACAGAAATACTATATAATTCTGTCAGATAAGGCCTGGTATAATTTTCATGGGTTTTCTTTAGGGAAAAGTACAAGTACTTTCTGATTGTTATACATATAGGTACAAGTTTTCAGTCTTTTCCTGGAAAATAGGAAGCACTTCAAAACTGAGTCCCTGTAAGCCACTGTATCTAAAGCAAGTAATTGTATTTTTGCACATTTCCCCGTGAAAAAGTAATTTCTCTAGGATAACACTGCAACTGTAGTGATTACATCTTTACTTCAGACTGTGGGAAGAATGATAAGATAAACAAGTGTAAGAAGGCTGTGCAGGAGAAGCTGCAGTGAGGATTGGACTAAGCTCTGTATGGTAGGGGGAGAAATGGAGACTGCTCTGGTGTGGCAGTAAGAGGCAACAAGGCCTGTATGGGGGGCAGGGGCAAGACTGAATTTCCGGCTGGGTAGGAGAGCTGAGCTGTGTCAGGACAGAAGGAGGTGCGAGAGCAGTGAGGGACTTCAGCCAGTCTGGAGACGGAGTCAGATGGGGCTCTGATTTCTGTTTTCCCAGTGGCTTCTGTTCAGTGTAGGGTAGTTCTTGATGTCCACTGGATCTCCTGGTATTTCCACGGTATTGGGAGAGCAGTATCCTAGTCGAGGCTTGCAGGTTAACTCATTTTACCACCTTGTAGCTGGGGCAAGTACAAGGTACTTAACTTGTCTGAACTGTAACAGCTTGTGGCTGTTGCAGGTAACTCTCTGAGCTGCTTAACTCAGTTCTGCTTGGGTGCCTGTTGCCAAAGCTTATTCCTGATATTCAAATGTAATGAAGCCGGAACAGTGACAGTGCTCTGTGAAATTCTCCCTTCTTTGTAAGTTCTGCTTATTTTTGGCTGTACTCTGCCATCTCTGCTCCATCTAAGCTGTAGTTCCACAATGTCCAGGTTGTGTTACTGCTCTCTGGTGTTCTTGTGAAGTCAGCCAATTCCTGCAGCCCCCGTGGGCTAGGCACCCAGCAGCTTTGTGCAGGGTGGCAGAAGTAACTGGCGGCAGACTCGGGCTGCACCTTAGGTGTTCATTAAAAAGATGACTGGAAACAACTGTATAAGAAATCAGATATGGGCAAGACAGAGGGGACTTCGCCTTCCCCTTCTAGTAACAGCTTCTAGAATCTGCATTAAATTGTTAATGCACCATATTGTCTTTATCCTTATGTTTGAAGTGTTCAGACGCTGCATCTTTAGGTGCTACATTCCTTAGGGGCAGCCCCAGAGTAATCTTAAATCATGCACATCTTGACTTTTAAGTGCACAGTGGCAAAGAAAGCCTGATCTGACTTTAAAGCAAACTCCCCTTACTCAGTCTCAACACAGAACTCTCTCCTGACATTGTGCCCATGTTAGGCAGTCACTTCTTGAGGTCTGTAAATGCAAGGCACACAGGCAAATCTGTGTTCTCCAGGTTATAGGACTTCCACAGAGGGGGCAGAGTTGAAATAGAGGGAATGTGAAACCGCTTCTATGTTCTAAAGAGGCAGTTTGTTGTATCCAATGTGTTTTGACAAGTAAGTGCTATCTCAGCCGGTCCTGGATGTTGCCTGGAGATACTTCAGGTATAATTAAGAGTGTAGGTTGCAGTTCAAAGCTGGCTGTTGTTCATTTGTTCTGCTGCTGTGGCAGATGGGCTTTGAGTCACAAAAACATTGCCAAGGTCTGTACTGTCTGTCCATAGATCTCCATAAGGCATTGGTTATATGACCATGAAACTGGCAATGGTTGGACATCCATCTACCTACCTCCAAGGCTGGCTCTTGCCACATGATCCATGACTATTGCTCAGTTGATAGAGAAGAATATTATGCCCTTGTGATGAACAAGATGCTTGTATTTAAGAATGCACTGAGGTGACACATCTTTCCCACACCTTAATCGAGCAACAGGTGAACTTCACTTTCTAGGCATGATGCAAAAACTGCTTGTGTAACAGCGAATCACACTATGTCTTGTGGGTGGAAAGATTTTTGATTCACAGGCTGGCTAAGTTTGTTGTCTGGCAGATTGGCTGCCAATAAACTGGTGAAAACATGGCCTCGAAATCGGTAAGGATAAGCCTTTTGTCTTACACACATCTCTCAGTGAATCATCCCTGGGCGCAGATGTCCAGGTACTCCCGCTTACTCAACAAATGCACTCTGCAAAGCCTCATTTATTACACACCTTTAGCAGACTGAATTCCAGCAGCCTTTGAAAACTGTAGTATTGAATGTGGTATGGGCCAGCAGGGAGAGATGCACAGACTATATGTGATAAGAGATAGTGTTTCCAAGGGTTACTTTTCCCATGCTTTTAAAAGATTTGTTTGTTTACAGGAAAACAAATTAAGTGATCTGAAATTAAATTTGCATCTGCTTGATGGTATGAGGAAACTGCTTTATTTATGTGTTCCAGATTGAGTGGGGTTTTTTGTTCACTTTGCTTTTTATTTTTGAAAGACATGTTCCTGTTTAAATTTAGGTGAACTTTGTTCTGAAATACAATTTTGAAATAGAAAATTCAAGCTCTATAAGAAACCATTGTAGAGCCCAGATAGCCTTATCAACTCTTCTTTAGCTCTGACCTTATCAAACCTTTTGAAGCAGTTTTGCTCCCAGCCTTTCCAATAGGAGAGTTTATTAGGTTGGGCTGAATAACGGACTATTTATGTACCAGACTGAGGAAGAACATCAGAGTCTTGGGGTTTGAGGTACGGTGCAGAATTTCTGCTGCATCCGACATTGCAGAGGAAATGCTCCCAGCATAACCTTGGCTGCTTTGGGTGGTACTGCTGGGATGGTGCTGCCCTGCCCTGTTGGGTTGCTGTACCTGGAGAGGATGTGTAGAGGTGGCTCCACATGGAACTCTCTGGGATCTGGCAGTCAGTTTGCATCTGCCCCAAACTGTGTTATGACCCACTGGACTGTCTCCAGAAGGGGCTTTCCATAACAGACTGTACATTTTGATCTACCGTGACTTACCTTTTTTTTCTTTTTATACAAGGAATGGAGGCAGTAGATTTTTTTTTTTTTATAGTGATGAACTATTTCAAGAAATGTAGGAAAGTGTGTTGTAGGACAGACATAGGGTCCTCTGGCTTTACTGTTGTGTGTGCTACTTCTACTGATCAATGGTGTTTCTGTGTGAAGGCAGCAGAACTCATAAGGCTGTAGAGTGATTTAGATTGGGTTTGCAGGGGCAGGCTCTGATCCAGCTCCTGCTCAGATCAGCTTCAAAGTTGGCTGAAGCAGTGATGTTAGATAAAGCTACTCAGAGCCTTTCCCAGTAAGGTTCTGAATTCCTCCAAGAACAGAGATACCCCAGCCTCCCTGGGCCCTTGATGTAGTGGTGAAATAGCTGAATTCTGAAGGGCTTTTTCTTCTCTTTTATACCTCACTGGAAATTCCTTTGTGCAGCTTGTATGCCATTTCCTGCCAAGCAGGTTGCTCCTTGTTTGAAAGGCTTGATACCCCTTTTTGTGATGCTGGCTCATAAGTATGGGGAGATCATAGATAAGGAAAGTAAAATAATGCATCCCTGAGCTATTACTGTTGCTGAACAGGGCCAGCAGCTTCCAGTTTGAAGGCTGCACAGTGAAAGTAAGATTAATTTTCTGCTCATCTCCCTGTTTCATTAAATTCCTGGTCTCAGCAACCGATTCATTTTGGACTATTTTCTGTTCTTGTTGCCATCTTTGTCATTGGAATGGGATATCAGCATGTTAATGCCTCATATAACCTGTGAATGATGGTAGAGCACAGTCGCTCTTTGACATTTTCAATGCCCTGTAATTTCATTATCTGGCCATTCTTCCCTTCCCCTGCAGTGTAGTGTGTCTGACATGGTGATTGCTACTTCTAATGTCTTTTTCTGGTACTACTTCCAAAGATTTTCCTCTGTCATTATGGGTGGTCCACCTTTCTTAAAAGGAAGGCAATTCTTTGGGTAAAAAAGAACTTTATCTTGCATCCTCAAACTATATTTTTTTCCTTGTGGCACAAGTAATAAATTGCTTCTTCTTTGCAATTTTCATCCTGAAGGATTTTATAGAACCATGTCAGATACATAAGCATCACTCTTCACTGTAACATGGTCACTTTTCTGAGTGGAACTGGGGAGGTCTGTATTTAAAAGTGTCTCCTCATTCAGCTATGGAGCAGAGAGATGTTTTGTATCTGACATGATCTTGGTGTTCCACTTCAGACAATCATCATGGCATTTCTCAAATCCCTCATTATTGCAAGGATTGAGGACAGTGGCAGTGCCCTTGACTTTTCTTTCCTGTTTTCCTATGGTATATAAAAATAATTATTTTTGGTGGGATATTGCTTTGTTTTGACTTCTGCGGTTAAAGTCTGAAGTTTGTTCAGAGGAGTTGAAAAGTGTCTTGGGATTTGCATGATTTGGGGATACATAAGGTTCTGTGGATTGCTCCAGACAAAACGTTGTCCCTTATAGTTCCACCTTCTTATGTAACAAGCTCATGGAGTGAGTGTGTGCTGGTGACCAGTTGAAATCCTGCTTGTAAGTATCTCTGTATATCAAAGATAGTAGAGATAAGGGCTTTCTTTAGGAAAAAGGTTAGGGCACTCATTAAATGCTTACACTAAGCAAGAAGAATGTGACCACATTAGCAATGCCTCAGTTAACAGCAGGGAATTTTGTAGAGTGTAAGAGTGGGGTCTCAGTCAGAGGCATGTTATTTTTTACTAGAGGTTTTGGAAGAGTGTTAGAAGGAAGTTCAGAAGGAGCCTCTGAGGGAAATAAAGTTAGAGATGGAAAACCGAAGGAGTTTGATTTGTGCATGTTCTTTTCCATTGTCCTTGGCATGGAAAACTTCTCAAAGCTTTTATTAGTGTCATTACCCATTTGCCGGTAACTGTTGTTACAGTTTGACAAAGGATTTTCATGGAATGTTTGGGTGTTAAGAGGAATCTTCTCCTGAGTTTCAGCTCTGTTTTGTCATGTGGAAAAATAATTTCACCTTCTTACCACTTCTTTTTAAAGAATCAGTTGTTAATAATAACCAGATGACCTAACAGGCTGAAGACTTTTGGTTTCATCACTTGGGATCCATTGAAGTTTTAATTAGTGCTAAATGCTGCTGTTTCCACCTTTTCACACAAATTTCTTATGATGACATTGCTGACTCTCCTGGGCACAAAGCAAGATGCTGTTGTGTTTGTTGCTGCAATGCTTTGGATTTAGCCTGGATTGTGGTAGACTTGCTATGATTCCTGCGTCTGCAAATCTTGTAATTCCCTCCCTCCCTCCCTCCCAGGTACATCTGGGCTGTTCTGATACACATATTAATTCTTTGTTAAGTCTGGACTTTCCAAGGGGCTGAAGCAGTGCATGGAGACTTGCTGAGCAGTGGAAATACAGCTTGGTATTGGGAGCAAGGACTGACACTGCGTGCAGCAAGGACATTTCCCTAGACTCAGCCTTGTGCCAGAGCCCCTGCTCTGGTGCAGGACACAGTGAGGCTCTGCACTGTGCACTAGAGCTGCCAGTCCTGGGGCTGATGGTGTTGCCACATGTCCCTGTTGAGAGCTGACAGAGGAGCTGGGTGGAAGGAGAGCTGTTTCTGAGGGTTGTTGGCCAAGGAAGGTCAGCCTCCCAACTCTCCCCTCTCTTTATTGACTAGAGGGGAATCCAAAGGAGACCAAGCTCCTTGGACTAGCTTTAAACCTTTTTAAAGAGGAAACATTTAAATATAATGTCTAGAAAAAGCTTTATGGAACTGACTTCTCAGCCAGGCTGAGTAATCTTGCTAAAGAGGCTACCTTGTTTTACAGCTTTAAATCTGCTTTGGACAGAGGATTAGCAATTATCCCATAGGGAACAATCCTTTTTTTTTCTGGATGAGCTAATATGCTTCTTGCATCTGTAATTTCTATTGTGCTGCAAAGATGTGGATGATTGTTATTAAAGGCTGTGAGAAGCAACTGGTCAGCTCATTGCCAAACTGCTATAATTCATGGGTGTTCTACATGGGCTGCAGTTTGCTTAACATTGCAATCCATGTATTCTAAATTGTTTTCATAGAGCTTGGCCAATAAAATTACAGGTTTATTATGTTCGTGCGGATCTCTTGTTTAATCAAGAATGCCGTGCGTGCTGCAAATGCAAAGCTGTTGCTTGAAAAATACCTCTTGATGTCAAAGTGTGTGAATCAAATTGGTATTATTTTCCTTTATGTTTGAATGTAAATACAGTATTCTTGAAGGAAGAGGGCTCATGGCATCTGCAAGTACTCGCAATAGCTGTTCAAGTGTGCTCTGTGCTATTGTGACTGTGGCATTGCTAATCTGAGGCATCTAAAACAGCCTGAGATAATTTATGTCTTCTTTCTTGGCAGGGAGAGGAGGGAATATAATGCAATGGAGTTAAAAATCATTATGTATATCTATAAATGATATTATATATATTATGTATGCATATATGCATGCATGTAAAGAAAAAGACAAAATAAGGGAATATGAGATTTTGTTGTTTTGTTTTAAGGTGTTGCTGGCTTCCAAGAGCTAGGGCTTGAAGAAAACCAAAATGCAGCAATCCATAGAGGTAACTTGAGCTCTGTGATGCAGTGGAGGACTCTGGTGCTCTGACAGCTAGGTTTAAAGCTGAGCCCCTGGTGCCTGTTTTAGTGCATCAATTTTGTAATGAGAGCTGCTCTGGCTCAGGGAGCGTTGCGAGGTATCTGTGGAGCTGTTGGAATCAGTCTTGTGTTGGTGTGGTTACTAGAGAGATCTGTATCAATTGCCATTTGAAAGGCTGGACTGGGGAGTATCTTCAGTCTTCCTTGTTGTGTATGTGAATTTACAACAGGTTACACTGTTCCAATAACTAGGTTTGCTGAAGATTATCTTTGGAGCTCTTGCTGTCAGTCCTGCTGTAAAAAGGGCCCAGAGAAATATTTCTGTTTTGGGAGGTGTTTTATAGGAAGTAGTTTGTAGATGATCATCTTTGTGAAAGGACAGCCATAAAACATCAAAGGCAAAATGGGCCTTTGGATTTGTTCTTTAGGCTGTCACAGGTACTTAAAAGATGTGGTGCTCTCCTTTTCCTACCTGAGCGTCCTACAAGGTAAGACAAAGAATGTGTGCAGAGTGGATACACTGACACCGTGTACTTGACTCAGCCCTCTGGTGCCCACCTTATTTCAGCCTGTGGTGGTGTTCTGAACCTCTGCTTTTGCCAGCTCAACACTTCCTCATGAAAAGTACATTACTCCCGTGACTTCATAGTACTGGTAAAGACAGGACCTTGTGGTGTGACTGCTGAGGGAGAGGAGAAGAGATTGTTCTACGTAATCCAGGGCTCTTGAGACAGTAAAAAGGACAAGAAAGCTCTCACAGACCTTGCACAGTGGCCATTACAGATCTTGTTCAGTCAATTTGCATTCTTACTTTGTTGTACTGCACAGCCATTCCCTCCTATGTTCCTCAAGGGGCAGAATGAATTTTGGAAGCTTTGAGAAATTTCTGATGCACCACTTAAAGCATTCCAATGCAGGAATAGTCAGTGGGACTATTAATGTTCCTTAGAGCCCTTCTGCAGTGGCAGGTGGTTTTGATATCTCAATGCAAGGCGCAAGGTAACTCTATAGCCCAGGCATATGAAATTCCTTGAAGGTCATCTGGAAACCCTGCAGAATATTTTCAGAGAATATGGGAGTCTGTCTCTTCCCCCTTTTCTACCTCCAGGTTTTAGGTCCCAGGTGTTCTTCTGATGGTAATGCAGGTGCTGGAAGAGCAAAGCACTGAGCCTTCCTTTGTCATGCACAAGTGAAAAGGATCTATCTCTTAGCATTTAGCATCCTAAATCTTGATCTTAAAAGCAGTCCCAGTTTAAATGTTAGTCAGTAGTCTCAGTTGTAATAACCATGATTCTTACAAGAGATACAGACAGTGGCTTGATATGAAGAGTGTGCTTCAATGTCTCTATCTCTTACAGTGCAAGAGTCTTTCAGGTCCATAGAAATATTTTTTTAGATCCCTAAGTAAGGAAAGCAGAGAGATCTCAGAAGGTCAAACCTTCTGAAAGTTTTCTGTTGAAGTGAGGTTTGGAGAATGGAGCCAGTACTTCTCTGACCAACTGTCCCTGGGCTCTAACCAACCATAAAAGGATTCCAAAAGTTAATAGAGCTTTGGATTTCTACAGAGATGATTTGCCTCTTTTCTCTTACACAATCCATGCGCATAATGTAGAGTCTGTACTTCTGAGTTTCCTACTTTTACAGCTTGAAATTCTCAACCATAATGTTGCATTCAAGGAGAGACTGGAAGTCAAGTTCTTCTATTTTTCTCAGCTTCTTTTTTTTTAAGCAACAGAACACTTAAGTCTGTAAGAAAAATTGCCCTTGACAGCTTCAACTGTGCTTTTCCACATCTCCCCATGTAGACATTAGCACAAGGTATTTGTAAGGTGGGGAGAAAAACATTTTCTTTCTTACTAAGGTCAAAACCAGATAACCAGATGAATGGATTTTTTCGTAATTTTCTCCCCCCTCCCCCCCAATCACACTATTGGGCTGACACTGATGGTTACAACTTTATTGTGGATCCTCAAAGGCTCCTTCATTTTCCCTCACCCCACCATGAGCTGGTGCCAGTCTTTCAGAAGACAATTTTTTGAGAGAGAGGGGGAAATATATTTAAAGTTTTAGTGCTGAGATAAAGGAGGATGTTACACCTGGCTGGCAGAAGGTGGTGGATATACACAAAGGAATCATTCCTGGCTCACATTCTGGAAATACCAAGTGAGAGAGATTTTGTGTAAGTCTGCTTGATTAGGCCCTCCAAAGGAGATAACATCCTGGCTTCAGGGGTGCTTGGCAGGAGCAAGAGCTGCTCTGTACAGGAGAAAAGAAAGGAAATTGCCCAGACAGAGTGTGTTTTCACAACAACGTATGAAAATTCACAGATGAAAATAATTTTTCTTTACTATTTAATGATACAAGACAAATAATAATAATAAAAAGCTACTTATGGTACAAGTAGCTCAGCCATTGTAATGATGATGAAATGTGTGCACATGATGAATACAGAATAAAAATAAATACAATAAAGATGATAAAAATCAAGAGTAAAGATTATTTCAAAGGAATATGAATAGGAAAAGGAGCTGCTAGGTCAGAGTTTGATGTTACCATATTTGAGCCACTAAGTTTTAAAGTAGGTTTTGTCACCTGCAGATGAGAACTGCATAAACAGAAGTTCAAGGTCAGAAGAGTGCAGTTAATTGGACAGACCATGTTTTTATTACCTTAATATATAAGATAATCAGGTCATTTAATTTTTTTTCAATCTATAATAATGTAAAAATATGTTAATTGGCTATTTAGCACTCAAACTCTTGCTTCTGACCTTTTGTCTGTCAAGAGCCCTGACTCGTGCTTGTCTCTGACCTTGGGCACTTTCCTATTCGTTGTGTCCCACTCAGCCTGACTGACCCAAGTTGCCTGTGATAGTTACTCATATAATCTAAATGATCACTTTTATTTTTATCTTGTTCTTCCTGGGATGATTCTCATATTTCACCTTCCCTACAGTTTAATTGTAAGTACTCTACATATGCATATTTAAACCATTGTGATTACATCATGAATTTGTACAATGATGTTACAGTTGTTTAGGTAGGGTCTCAAATGTGGTGGAAAATCCAGTTATTGGATGTTGCTAGTTGCAGAACCATAACTTGAACAATTCGTGCATTTTGCCCTTTTTCCCCTCTGTGCTACACTTGCCACTTGGCAAACTTCAACAATCCTTATTTCCCTGGGCTGTTGTGAGGAAGGGAATAAGCCAAAGTCTAAGGCACTTGGATTTGTAGTTAATAAGGATCCAGGAGTGGAAGGTCTTTTAACTGGCCATTAAAAACAGATGCAAGGGTTTCTCTCTCAACAGGTACATTGCTTTCTTCCATGGTAACATCTGTAAAACTCCAACTTTTGGACTGGTTCCCTTGCAGGGAGAGGATATTTTCTCACAGTAGTATTAAAAATGTAATAATATGGTATGATATCGAGACAATAATAATACTGTCTCAAAATAGCATTGCCATCAGAAATTAACCTCCCTGCAGGTGGGTGAGCTGGCATCGGAGCTGGGAACAGACACCCTTCCCTCCTCTGAGTGACCAGACTGCTCTGCTGACACAGTGACCTCTCCAGCATGCCTCTCCTGCTGTCCTGTCGAAGGCAAGGCTCCGTGTTTTAGGGAGCAAACAGTTGTGTGTGTGTGTGTGTGTGTGGCTTGGCACCTCATTCCCTGCTACCTCTCTCCTGAGCGAGCAGTGAGGCATTTTCACATGAAGCAAATCTTTGTGTGACAGACATGAGGCTGGAATGGATTTAATGGGATATCTAGTCCATCTTCTCTCCCTGGGGAGAGAGAGAATCTCTTGCCCATACAGTGATCAATAACAATTGTTTGAGTTATTAATTGGAATCTGAAGGTCACTAATATTTATATATATTTAAGTACATATGTAGGGAGGAGGTGAGAGACAGGGCGTGTGTGTGAGGGGAGTGAGAGGTCCTGAGTGGAACCTGGAGTCTGAAACGGAAGGACAATAACCAGCCTAAATTTTCTTGAAAAATCACCTTTATGGGAACTTTTTTTCCCTTTCCTTTCAGAAATGGCTCAGATACAAAATTCCCCATATAGTTTAGCTTCCTTTATAGAACCAGACACTCTTGCCTTCAAAAAAACCCTCTTCTGTCCTGGCAGTTTATAGGATCTCAAAGAGCTGTGCTCCCTTATCTTCTNNNATCTCAAAAAGGTGTTGTCCCTTTTCTTTTTTTTTTTTTTTTTTTTTTTCCTTAAATTGAGAACTGTCCTGTGAAGGTAGTGTACCCACACTTGGAGTTCAAGTCATTCCTTCTTTTCAGGTCTCCCCATGTCAGAAGCTTTAAATGGCCCTTCAGCAGAAATGTGACTGACTCCACAGAGATAAATTGCTGCACAAAATCTGCTGGTTCGCAGATGGTATCAGGAGATAATTGGAATAAGAACTGAGCCAGCAAAGTATCTGGGGCCTTTTTTTCATTTTCTTCTTGAACTTAGAGGTGTGCACACAGCAGCTTTAAAAGGAAGATGGAGAGGGGAAAAAAAATAAAATTAAAAGTTTCCAAGGCTTTAGAGGGGGCTTCTTAGCACGGGGGAAGAACTGGGAGATATGATCCGGTGTGGGTTGCTGAATCAATAGAAATAAATTATGAGTTCTTTGCTATCACCTCTTATAAGGTATGATAGGGGACCCTTAAATCATATCACTACCTGACAGGAGAGATTGTATTTATGTTTAACTGAGTTACACAGAGATAAAGCTCAGGCTTCTGTTATTTTAAGCAATCTAGATGTCTTTTCTGGTGGGAATGTGTGTTTATGTGCAGAAAAACCAATCTGAAGAGCTGGGAAAAATTCTGTGGAGCAAAACTCTGCCTTGTCAGGGGGGGTGGATCAGATAATCTGGGGAGTATTTTCTATATCTGACTTCTCTGACTAATGCTACTCACAAGCTGCTGATAGTGTTGGTGTATCCACCCTCCCTTCCAGTGTGTTTATTCCTAATCATCACACCTCTTCCAGACACTCTCCTAATTCCATATGGTTGATAATTGCTTTTATATTACACAGACACACGCACATGTACACGAGTGTGTGCACTCTGCTGCAGCCTCTGGGACAGAATCCAACTGCTCTTTAAGGACTGATAACCTTGCTGTAGGCAGCTCATTTGTTTCTTTATTCGGAGGTTTTGCACAATTGCAATTAGGGTTGCAATTTGTGTGTGTGTGTGTATGTGTGTGTGTGCACTAAAGGTAAGCATGTAGGTATGCAGGAGATATACTTGCTGAAACTGAGACAGGATTTACCAATTTTATTTCGTATTTTCTTGGAAAAAATGTTGTGTGAGAGATATTGCCCAATTTTTAATGTGTAGTGGAGACAAAAGAGCCTTGTGGCTGACTTGCAGCCACTATACAGCTAGTGGCTATGAATACCCTTCCTTTGGTTGATAATTGGAATGTCTGCCTTGGGAGGAGGAAAATCAGACTTCTCTTCCCACATTGTTGTAAAATGTTACAGTCCGATTTTTGTTCTGAGTCCTGGAGTCATTAGTCATTGCCTTGCTGGTGGGGTTATTCAGCTGCTTTCACTGCCATGGCAAGGATTTCCATGTTCAAGGCATCTCTGAACATATCCTAAATTACAGTTCCTGCACAAAAATGCCTAAAACCAAATGCATGAGAGACCCTGTCAGATTCAATTAAAAATCCTTTCTAGATTTGTGAGAGGCCAGAAAGGTAAATCCATGACTCTGGAAGAGGTGTCTCTCTCAGTGTTGATGCTGATAGGTGCTGTTTCTTTGGCAGACTGGGCTCACCCTTTGATTGCCAAAGCAGAGAACGAGCACACAAAATTCCTGCCCTGCTTTTGCTGGCAAAGGCACAGGAGGAGTTGGGCTTTCCAGATCTGGTTCTTTCCTCAAGGCACTGTAGTTGTTTTAGTTCTTGGGGTTTTTTTTGCACCCTCAGATTCTGTTCATTCAGTGCAAGTCCTGTAAATGGGAATTTCAAACTGCTCCTTACATCTGGAAGGTGCTTTTGTGAAGATAATGTGATCTGTCTCCAGCTGTGCCAGGGGAGTCCGTGGGAAGACTTCTGCTCTGGCTCCAGCCTATTATTCTGCCTGATTTATATCGAAAGGGAGGAGGACAGGGGACAGAAGGAGCCTGCTGTGGCAGTTTTCCTACTGGAAAGTGATAAGCTACACAGGCAAAGGAGGATTAAAGGCAAATATCCTCCTTTTAGTCACTGGTTCTTGTTTTGAGGACAAATTTGACAGTCTCAGCTGTTTGGAGATCACAAGTTCACTGGAACATGTTTTGTTTCTGTGTGTGATCTTGGGACTTGTCTCTTTCAATTTCAGAGGGCTCTTTTGCCTGCACTGCCTGAAGCCACCCACAGATCATTTTTATCTCTCCGGAGATTAAAAAAAAAAGTAAAAAAAAAGTAAGGAAAAGTCCTTTGCTGCAGGTTAAGTTGGCAAAGCTTTACTCTTACACAGGTGTTACTCTGATTTCTAGGGGCAGAATTTGGCCTGTGTTTGTTGTCAGTACCTCTGCTGTTTTCTTCATGTATCTTAGGATCTGCTATTCATTAACTCCTATTATCTGGAGATAAATTTTCTTCAGCTATGCTCACCAGGCTGGTGAAAAAAGGGTAGATTGGTATTTAAGGTGTATGTGTTTCTTTTTAGCTAATCATTCTCTTACTCCGGGTGAACTCAGATTTGTGTTTTATCTTCCAGATGATGCCCTTTACCTTAGATTATTTAAATGTGTTGAATTGGATTATTTCAGCTATGCTAAATTCCTCTATGGAGGCTCTTTTTCAGAATAAAGTGGTCTTTAATTTGATTTTTCATATGTATTTTCAAAGTGGGTTGAACCAAACTCTTAAAAGTTGATTTTTATTCTTTTTTCTGAGTGTTTCCATGTAGAGAAACACTTAAAATTTCACGTCATCTCCCTGTGCCTCCTCATCAGTAAAACAAAGATGAGATTATTTCCCTTGTTTCATAGTGGTGATGCTTGCAGAATCTGTTAACATCTGTGGAATTTGAATTCCTCTCCTGGGAGCTTTGTAATAGTTCTATATGCTTCTCACAACTGGAGATGGCCCTCTTGGGTATTGGCAACTGCACTCAGACCTCCAGTGTAAATGAGGATGGTGATGTTGCAGGATGTGATCACTCAAATGCTCACATATATTTTATTATGTATTTGTGTGAAGAGATTTTGGTGAGACCAGGATTATGTAGTGATTGTTTTTGAGAATCACTCTACCTTGACCTAGGAAAACACTTGTACTGGAATAATTTTCTTCAGAACAGCCTGTGCCATGCTGTGTTTTGAACTCTTGGTTAAAGCAGTGCTGTTAACACACCAGTGTTTTAGGTGCAGCTGAACAGAGCTTCACAGTGTCAGGTTTTCTGTTTCTCACTCTGCCCACCTGAGGAGGAGGCCAGAAAGGTGCTGTGCTCCATACAACATCATCCTCAGCAACACTAACTGTGTTCTAAGACTGGTTCTGCATTGCTCTGCTGGAGGGGACCGTCAGTGACTGCCTTTATATCACTTGTTTGGTTATTTATAGTTTCTTCTCTTTCCTTGACTAGTGAAAATGTCTTTGTCAGGAATTACAAGTTCTTTTCACTTTTGATTTTCTAGTTTCTTCCCATCACCCTGGGGTGGGACAGAGTGAGTGTCTGGGTTGGTGCTTAGTTGCTGTTTGGGGTCAACCCACCACGCACTTAAGCACAAATATATATTGAACATGTAAATGGTCCTTTCCCCATCTTTTGAGAGTTTGTTTGGGAAAAGTTAGGCTGGTATTGGTGGCTTTCGACAGCATTAGCTTTGAATGCAGAGATTACATGAAAGAGTGCCTTAGCAAATTCATGATCATGAATGATCATGTCCATGTGCTTGTCAATCAGTCCATCTTTAGTTAATAATCCTGTGCCTTGAAAACCAGCAACCACCACCACAAAATGAAACCCAAAACAAATAAAACTCCCACAAAATCCCAAAGAAGAAAACACCAGGGACCTACATAGAGCAGCGCTCCTGGTGTTTAAGTCCCAGAGCATTTTAAGCCAATTTGTCTTCAGCTGTGAGCATTTTACTGACACTGGTTCCCAGTATCCTGTGGTTGCTCACATTTGAAATTTAGTTCTTAGGTGCTGTTGCTCTCATATGGATTGGGGAATGGCAGATGGAAATTGCAGAGACGCTTCCTGTGGCTGGCTTGGAGGGTGGAAAATGTTGCAAGCATCATGGAAATATATCTGTGGGCAGGAGACAGAGATCCCAGCATGCCAGAGCAAGTGAGTGGAGAGCTCTCATTTTTGACATGTAAATTTGCCTGCCCTCTTTCTGCTGTGCTCTGCGCTCATCCCTGTACTCTTTATTAATTACACTTGGCAAATATGTGCACAGGGCTGCTGATGAGTTGTGCTAATCTCTGTGCTGATATAGCAGGATCACTTAGAGAAGGGATGGGTCTCATGAAGTGAATTAGAGCAGCCCTTTCAGATGTCTGTCTGCATCTGCTTTCCCTGGCTGTTGTTCTCTTCCCTCTCATGTCTCTGGGTTTCCCCTTACGCAGGAGCACGACAGCCTTTGGTGTGGTGCTTTTTCTTATTCTGAAGTTCATTGCTAACCTGCTGAAGGAACTGCAGTGCCTTTGCACTCTAATTTGAGGGAAACAGGCATTATATATTCCACTGTGGGGTATATGCAAAGCACTTTGCCAGTTTAGAATTGGCAAGATCTGGAGGTGGGTTTAATGAACTAAAGTAATTTCCCTTCGTAGTAAAATTTTATTGGCATGGAAGATTGTTACGCCACCAAACACTCTGAAAAGATTCTGAGTACTTTTGTGATTTGTGGGCTTGGAGATTCTTGATAATTGTCTGAACAATAGGGATCCATTCAGGGATGTGTTTTTGAGGTGCAATGAAATGTGGGCCAATGTTTCTGGTTGTAATTTTTCTGTTTTCATGCCAGCCAAGTTGTGTCAAGACTCAAGGCTGCTGAATTGGACAGTTTTGGACACTTGCTGGCCTTATTTTAGAGAAATGGTCCATCATATTAAATCTGGATTTAGTGGTTTAGTATGCTACAGAGTGTTATGTCAGGATTCCTCAGTGCCAGAGGCCCTTAGTCTATATTGAAGTATAGACCATTGAAGGTAAATGATTGACAGGTATTGGCATTTTTTAATATAAGCCTTAAAGTAGGGTATTTAGTAGACAGTGATAAAAACCCCCAACCTATATGCACTGTGGAAATGCACGTGTGAAAAATAAAGTACATAAGAAAATTCTTGTAGGACTGGAACATCACTTCTTTCAAAAGAAAGATATATTTTTTCTGATTATCCTTTCTCCATTCCCATTTCTGTCTACAAAACCAAAATAATTTGTTAAATTATTCAGGCCATTAAGTTTTGTGTAAGCTCAGCTTGAAATTGCATTTTCCAGAGGGATTGTATTGCCTTAAGGGAGCTGTAATTCAGCCTCCCTATTTTCACACTCTGTCCTGCAGACTCTTTCCCTTTTTTTTATTCTCAACCAACTGAGCTGCTTGGTGTCCCAAGGGACACCTACCCTGGGTGTCCTGGGAAGCACGGTGTAGTGTGTGGAGCCTGGCCTGCAGGAGATGAGAAGATTTCATATCTGAGCTGTATTCCCTGAAGTGAGAAGTATGATCCCATAGAAAAATCCAGTTTAACATTGAATTGACTTAGAATTAATTTCGGAAAGATTGGTTTGATGAATAGAAACAGTTTGGCACTCTAAGGGTATTTTCTTTATTTTGATTAAATAATGACTAAGATTTTGTTGTGTCTGAATTGCTTGGAACTTTATTAATTTGTATTTTTTTTACCCAGAGCAAAATTTAGGTTGCAGAGTGGGCATTTTCTATGGGGTGGCAATTCAAGATTTCTCTCAGTTCAGGGGAAGAAAATGTTTTTGTTTTGAAGTAGTGCATTAAATGTAAAATCTCCAATTTTCAATAGAATTCAGCTTTTAAAATGAAAACCATCAAGATTTTCATGCAAAATTACTCTGGTCTGGAAAAAATCCAGGGCTATTTGTTCAAGTTGACAAAACCAAGCTGAGTTGCTTCAGGTACAAAGCAAAAATTGGAATTGCATGTCTCAGCCTGAGTCAATGAAGGTTTTTCCCTTCTTCATTTTTTTTCTCATGTCAGAATTCAGTTTTGGAAAATGTGTCCAATTTTCCTTATATTTTGCTCCGTTCTTTTTCAACTAAAGCGTTCAAACAACAGGATGTCTAAGAAAATTTGGTACTTTCCCACATCTGCCCTGGCTTCTTGTTTCTTCTTAGCACGGTTGGGGCAGCCTGATGGGGCCTCAGAATATCCTCTTGAAAGGGTTTGAAGTTGTCTCTGCAGAGCTGTGTCAACCACACCCCATGAGAACAGCTCGGGAACCAGCTCTGCCTTTCAGAGCTTGGTTTGTGTCTCAGCCCTGTGGTGGTTCCTGAGCAGTTGTGTTTGCTCTGTGGTCTCACGAGGCAGCATGGGGGGTGAAAGTGCTTCTGCAACTTTTCTTGGGAAGGTTGTGTGTTCAGACTCTGAGATCCTCTCAGGTTTTCCAAGTCCCAAACCATTGCAAGGGTTGCCTTTATTGAATCGGAGGTGTTTTGTCTCAAAAGCAGGCAGGAGCAGAGTGGAAGCTGCCTGGGGCTGTGGTGTGGGAATCTTGCCTGGCCTGGGCTCATGTGGGGAGAGATTTTAGGGATGGGTTGCTGGAGATGTTACCACAGCCTCGGGCAACTCCTGCTGTTTCCTGGGACCTTTGTTAGATACTACAAAGGGATGCTCACGCATGGTAATGTGCTTTCCATGCATCACCAACAAGCAGCCGTGGATGTTAGTCAGTCATCCCGGGTGAAAATCCAGAGAAGTCATACTAAACAACGTGCTTTTACTATGAATTTCTACCCAGGAGCTGAGTAGCATTCAGCCCACTTCTGTAAGGCTGGTGTTGTCCTGTGATTTACAGGGCTGTAATAGATAAGTAATAGATCAAAAATACGGGGCATAGGAGATCTGGGGAGACACACAAAGAGCTGGGAGAGTACGGATGCCGCTTTTAGTTGTAATTGCAATTTAGGGTAGAAGTAAGGTAGCATCTGTTGAAATTCGACCAAGACATGGAGATTTTATTTACTATGTTTAGCAATGGATCCAGTATCCACTGAACTCAGCTGTCTTCAAAGTGATTAGACTCTGAAACTTGAAGACTTAACTTTGTGAAAGCTCACCGCAGTTGTGAGCAAAAAGGAGGGTGTAATTTCAGGCAGGGCAGGGCTTGTGCTATAGTTCATGGCTTCCTAGAGACTCTTGAGAGCAGTCCTGTCTGAGTGCCTGTGGGAATATAGGGAGTGTCCTAAAAATGTCA
>VYZT01048086.1:0-13997 GCA_013400735.1 Pomatostomus ruficeps
TTATTTATATAAATTTTTATATACAAATACATATTAAAGATCTGTGTTTAATATACATATAAACATATCTATACATACACACATATACATATATATACATACATACATATATATATATCTATATACACACTCACAACACAGAGCAGCATCCTCTGCAAAGATCTGTATTGCAGGAAAATGTTTGTTGTTCCAAAATTTAACAAATCTGCAGCACTATTTATTTCCACATTTTATTTATAAGCTGTTTTTAAGGTACCTTAGCATGACGCTGTCATCAGACAGTGTCACAAGTGGAGAGGAAGCTCAAATTCTCCTGATGTGGAGTACCTGATCCTCTCAGCATGAGGTGACATTGGGAACCAGCTCTGTAGAGAAACTAACAGAGAGTGGAAGGAGATGGCAAGGAATTACCCATAGAAATGAAAGGAAGGAAGGGCAAGGTAAATATTTGTGGCAGGGAAAGAGGACAAGGAACACAAGTAAATACTCAGACTTGCCCATCACACACCACGAATCAGTGCCCATTTTCCCAGGTCTACAACTTTCCAAGTTTTTAGCACCTTCAGTGTAGATAGGCTTTGTAGTCAGTTAATTACAAAAGTTTTCTTGTTCAGATTTATAACACCTACCAAGAGATGATTCATTAATTTTCTTACAAATTACAATGAGAAAATTAATTCTTAACTCTACTAATTTGTGTGTAAATTTGACAAAGACAGCTGCCCTTGACTGCAGGGATAGCTAAATGTGCTCACAAGACCATCTTGATGCCTCTAACCATCCTGTGATCCCGGCCTGCACTCACAGAAAAATAAACATATTTCAAGGAAACAATTTTGAGAGCATAGAGCATAATTTATCTTGCTATGAGTCATTAGAGTCCCAGCACAGTGACTAATGTGTCATTCTCTGTAAGTTATATGGAGTGAGTAACAACTGTGGAAAGTACCTATTCTAGCCTAGAATAGTCCATCTGGTTCTCAGGAACCTTCTTATCACAAGCATTTCTCAGGAGTTTCCTCTTTTCTGTACTCTCTCAGTATGGAAAATTTCAGGAAATCTGTAGGATTTGCTTTTTACATTAAAAAAACCAAACCCATGACACACAAAAAACCCTGAAAACACACACAAACAATATTATTTTCCAAGAACTGTAAAATCAAAGCTTTCAAAGTCCTTTCCAGTGTGACTTCATTCCAAGAGTCACATCCTAGGCAAGGAGCAGTTTAAGGTGAGTTTCCCTGTATCAGCATTCATGAGTTTTCTTCAGCAGTAACATCCTTTCATTGTCCGGCTGTAGTCTGAAGACATCAGGGGCTTTTTCACATCCTACACAAGAGCAAACAGAGAACAGTGCTGTGGAAAACACCTTCAGGCACGGCAGCGAGTGTGTGGTGCCTGCCTCACTGGGGAAACTCTGAATTGTTTCAGCATTTGTGTCTTTCTGGGACCAGTGCTTCCTGGCTTAGTAAACTTCCCTGAAGTAATCTTCTAAGCCATAATTAAAAGACAAGTTTAAACATTTATTGTATAATGAAGTGACACTGTGAGCACAGCAACATCCGGCTTAACAGCCAGGAATATAGCTCTAGAGTACACATTTATAGAATCATATCTAAATTATTCACTGTTATAAGAAAGACCAAGCAGAATCTAAGAGGCCTTTACATCTTGGGAATTCTCAAAAATCCTGATCTATGCTGACTTTTTATGTCTGCTCATTGCAAAGTCTTCAATCAAATACTTTGATATCAGCAGAGAAATGCTTTCCCTTCCTCAACAATCTCACAAATACTAACCGAGCCATACAGAACCTTAAGGAAGTTTACATGGGAAAGATGAGAAATGGACAAGCAAAGGACTCAACCCTTAGTAAAGCCAAATCAGCTGCAGGAAAGTGAAGAAAATGCACCCCTCCACCCCCCGCCAAAACTAAACCATAGCAGTTACAGTGCATTTTGTTTCTGAATTCACAGACCAAAGTAAACATATTTATACTAATAATGTGGATATGGATATCATCTTTAAATCCCAATTTCTACTTTTTTATGAACTCTGTGCCTTTTCTAAGTAGAATTTTCTGTCTGGCAAAAGGGCTTAAAAAAATGAAACTGTTTTGGCTCTTTCTTTACTTCTAACCTCTTGTTCTGTGCTTGATGTATTCTGAAGGTGTCTCTAACAGGGGATTAATTTTCAGTGTCAGTAACCTAGAAAAAAAAAGCATATAAGACAAGCCACTACCAGAAAGAAAAGCCTGCTTTACACTTGTTTCCTAAACCAACAGCCTGTGACATGCCAGGGCCAGAAAGCATTGATTATAAACGAAAAGGTCCCATCTCAGATTCCCACAGTGAACGTGACTTTCAGTGTCCTCTGATAGTGTGACACTTCCCACCAACAGCTCCTTTGTATAGGCAGAACAGAACAAGCAAACCAAACAAAACCACAGAAAAGCCTCGGAGGCAGCGACAGCATAATCCCACTTATTCATAGCTCAGCTGAAGTGCTGCCTATAAAACCCTCTGCAGTGATTTATTCTGCTCTCATTTCAATATTTCCAAGAACCCTGCCTTCCTGCCACAAATCTGCCTCCCTTGGCTCACAGAATAACCCAAACAAATACAGAAACGTTTACGCTAATAAATTCTGCGCTGGATTTAGGTGCATGTATTAAACTTGATTTTCAAGCTCCCTCCTGCAAAAACACACGGAGATCGTTCTACCAGTAGATGTCACCCGGAGCAGGGAAATGCCTGTTCGAGCCCTGGAGAATCCCGGTTATTTCCACCTGTGTGTCAAGAGGCGCCCGGCTCCCAGCAGAGGTGTGGGAAGGCACCCGAGGAGGAGGTTGCCAAAGCACACCTGATTCATCAGCACTTGTGCCTTCTGCCCCAGAGGGTGCAGGGCTGGGGCAGCCACGGTGACACAGGGCTGCGCTCTGCACAACCATCCCAGCGGTTTCATGCGAACCGGTTCCTCAGGCTGCACCTCCATGCAGACCTTGGCGAAGGAAGAATGCGGGGAGATTCCAAACTCAGGGGTTTCCAAATCCCTGTCACCTACAAACCTTGGCCCTGGTGATTATTCAAATTGTCTGCCATAATCATTGATGCCATAATCATTCCTTCAGATAAGGAAAAGGTGATCCCTGAGTTGATTTTAGGCTTTGCTGCTGTAAGCTGAGTCCAAGAACACAATGCTCAGGGTTTCTGACAAAGCACTGATCAGGCTGTGCAATGGCAATATGGAATTTCAGGATGCTTAAAAATCAACATTCCTACACAAAAGATGGTTATAAAAAACCCTAAATGCCTTTAAAACCCACCCCCACCTGCACCCAGAAACATGAGAATCCAGCCCACACACCTTCATCTCTATGGTGAACGTACCAAAAACCAGTTCATGGCAACAGAAATCTCACTGGAAAAAATAATTTTTCCCACCAGTGAGTAAAATTCAAATATAAAGTTTAGGTGAATCATAAATGGTACACAAGGAAGACCATCAACTATACAAAATAGTCTAATGAATAGGCTGTGTTATGCCTTTTTACATCAGAACAGGAAAAAAAAAAAAGTATTTCAGACTAAAAATGCAAAGGTAAATCTCCAGGCTTTCAAGCCACCTACTTACAAGGAAAGATGCATATTTCATCTTGAGTACTGCTTTCACCCACTGCATCCTTCTGAAAAAGTATTCTGAATCTTTTACTTTCCTAGATCTTGGTTATTTGTACCAGAACTATAAAAGTACATGTAAGGTTTTTCTCCAGTAGTTCTTGGGAAAAAAACCAGAGGCTGTGGCAAGTAAGTGAAACCTCAAAGATATAATTGATCAAAAAGCATTTGCTTCCACAAAAACATCTCTTTAATATCTTCATCAAAATTTAAGCTTCAATGAACAGCTTCAAATATGGATTCCTTTTAAAAAATGGTAGACCTAATACAAATACAGAAACAAGCAGTGAACTTTCACAAAAAACCCACAGATTTAGTTTTGTGTGTTTTAGTGATTGGAGTGTAGAAGGAGAATGGGGGAGAAATAAGCAAGTGCTACTGCGTCCAGTCCTTGTAACAAAATTCTTTTCAGAAATCCAACCTGCATCATATAAAGAAACCCCCTATTCAAAAGCCAGTTTGTTTGCACAGTCTAATTTGATAGAAGCATTTTGTGTCCATTCTTACTATGAAAGGTTTCCTTTTTTTTCAATGGGGAGCAATCTCTGCTTTGGAAGCAACTCTTTACTAAAGCAGGATGGGGAATCTTCCAGGTTTTGGCCAGAATAATAGCGGTTCTTGCAGAACTTGTGCCCTGGCTCTGGATTTCACAAAAGGTTCCTTCCTTCCTTTCACTCCCAACAATGCATCTCCAGAGATCTGCCACAAAGGATTGTTCTGAAGTATATTTAGCACATGGTGGCAGGCTTAGCTGCTGGGATCCGTTCTTCACTCTGAACTGATTCTTATGTTTCTGAATGCAGCAGCTCATTCAGAATTCAATTCCTCATTTTTCACAGCAGTGCAAGTTCAACTAAATTTTTTACAGGTTCAAAAATCAATCAGGCAAACCCAAGATAGAAAAATCCATGAGATGTCCCAGTTAAAGCTCAAGTAGTAGCAATACTACAGTGACTGGATGCTGTGAAGATGTACTGGAGGGCTGTCATGGGATGTTTTCCTGCTCTTTTAATTTCCTTTCCATTGGGCTCTATGTTGGGCTCTGTAGACCTCTGGTCTGGCTCATTATGGTTGTTCATATGTTGCATTCTCATCAAGAAACCTTCCAGGTAGGAATCGATGGCAGGGACCCCAGGCACAGCAGCTTTTTCTCCCTTTTTGTGCTTAAAGATGGGTTTTCAAAGACAGATGAATGTGGTAAGGATATAAAAAGAGTAATATTTTATGAACATAGTAAAACTGGACATTATTAAGTTTAAAATCTCATTTACCTACATATGAGTATGCTTGCAGAGTTCCAAATCAAGGTTTCTCACTAGGATCTCTGCCCATTCCTGTTTTATTTTTCCTCCAAATGATGCTGTTATTTTCTTTTTCAGCAACTCATTCAATGCAGAAGTCAAAGGAGTGTGATTTATTCTGGGTTCTCCACACTAAATAGCCCAGTGCTATTGTGTATGGACAACAAGCACTTCAGAGAAAGGTGAGAATGAAAACATTTTTTTTTCCTTAATAGAAGAAACCCAATAAAACATCTAAATATAGATAAGAATGAGAAGGAATTTTTTTCCAGCTTAGGTTTGGATCTAAACTATGAGCCCTGCTTCTTTGCCTTTTACACAGAATTAACCTTGCATATTTATTTATTTATGCACTTATTCCAATTCACAGGACACTGTGAAATGGCCAGAATTAAGGGATTCAAAAAGCTAGGCTTGGATCTTGTTGAAATTCAGGTTATCCCAATTTTATACAAGGGATGCATTTTGATTCAATCCTGCTCTCTGATGGAGCAGTGCAGTTTATTTTGCAGGTGATGGAAACAGACCAAAAAAATAGCTGAGGAAAAGGGAAGATCCATGAGGTTAAGGGTTTTTTTATACATTCTCATTTTCTAGCAGTTACCAATATCCAAGAAACATCTGTACACATCAGTGAGGAACTTAGAGTACTAACTGCTCAGCAAGATAGAAAGATCATTTCAAAAAGTTTCTAAGATACCTTCAAAAGCAGCGAGGAAACAGCACTGGAGCAGTATCAAGAAGGCTCTCAGACAGCAAATTCTCCTAAATATCCTAGAGCTTTATTGAACAGCTTGCACTGTAAGATAAAGGAATCAAGACCATCTATGAGACAATCTTAAAGCTGATTTAGTAATTGCCTGTGAATACAACTCAACCCAGGCTAGATGAGGCTCAGGGGACCTGAGACCCATCAGCTCCCCAAAATAGGTCACGAAGGGAGCTTTAAGTGATGCAGACTCTGTGTGTGGATTCCTCTCTGGGGAATAATTTTTTGCCATGTTGCCACAGGAAGAATCCATCACCTGGTAATTTTTTTCCATTTGCGAGGCACTGAGCAACTTCAGCAGGCAACAACCAAATTAGCCTCAGAAAAGCAAAGCCCATCTCAGTTGAGATGAGACAGCATTTTACCATGGGGACTTAAACTCATGCACAGCCAGCCAAGCCTACTGACAAACATCAGTGCAGGGCACCCTGAGCCAGCATAAGCCTGTCTAGAACACCCCAGGCTGGTGTTCTAGGCTGGGCTCAGACTATGGAAACGCTAAACTTGAGCTGAACTCACCATTTCCAGCAGAAAGTGGGGACATTTTAACATTTAAGAGTCCTGTGTGTCAACACCTCTCAGACTGCTGCATTCTGGTCCAAAGCCAGAAGTATGTAAATGGACTAAGTTCTACCTCCTTACTCAGTGGCCTTGTCCCAGAAATGCTCCAGTCTCCCCATTTGCTACTGCAGATTTTTCTGAGCGCTTCTGTTTCTTTTGATCTGCTCCTCTCTGGGTTTCTATTGCCAAGTATTTTCTCTTCATCTCTATGTTCAAAGCACAGAGCTGAAAATGCAGAAATTAATCACTTTGAGGCTTCTCTGTGTGGATGAGCACAGCCTGTGAGGACCAGCAGTCTGTGGTTCATTTCAGCACCATGGGCAGACTAATCTGCTGAGCTGTGACCAGAGAAACTGGGAGGCTGCCCTCCACAAACTGCCGGGAGCACCTGCCAGAGGCACAGAGGTTCCCTGGTACCAGTGGTGCATCTCCAGCTGCAGCACAACCTCCAACATGAGACCAAGGGGCAGAAAGAAAGAATGTGCTCCATGTAAATTCAGCCAGCACGTTCTCAGATCTCACTGCTTGACGTGGTTGGCAAAGCTAACAGAACGTAATTGATGTAGAGCCTTACTCCCAGCCTCCTTACAGACATTTTTAGAACTGTGCTTGCTGGCTTGGGACAAAAAATGTCAGGAGTTCAAAGTCACCTGCCATTTGCATGGGCTGAACACCTTCTGGGGAGGTCATGAAGCAAGAGGCTTGAAGGTCAGAGGCCAAATGGGCATCTACACAGAACAATCTAACACAGTGCCCCAAAGTACTAATCTGCAGCTGTTAAAAGCAGAAAACAGAACTTTTCTCAATTCTGTGAATGCCTCCTAATGCATTTTTATCAAATATCAAATGTATCTTTAAAAAGTAGGTTTTAGCACCTTTAAAGTCAAAATCCACACCTTCTTACCTACCCAGCTGCACTGCTATGAATTTGCCAACACAGCCAGGCCAAGGAGGCATGGGACACACATCATCCATACAGAACGGGCAGGACCTTGTTTAGGGAGTATTCCCTGATGGCCCCAAATCTGTGACGCAGCGTTATTTCTCTAAAAACCCTCAATGTACTTGAGACTGGATCAAGATTAAACAAACTAACAGGTTAGAACATATTTTGGAGGTAGGAGAGGAAGGGAAATGAGCATTGTTTAAGGAGTTGCCTTCCATCCCCTTTCCAGATACAGCTGCAACGCTGACTGGCCCAGCCCACGTAATTGTGTCTAAACCACGACATGCACACTCCCTTCACACATTTCTCAGGAAAACAAAAAACAAACAGGAACCCCAACCGTCCAAAACAGGAAGGGAAACTTGGGGGTTTACCAAACAGTAAACACCAGACCATTAGTATGATTTCAACTGAACTAATCATAAGAACCAAGTAAGTCAGTTTTAAATGCAAAAGAACCAATTGAGAAGACCTCAGCAAAGGTCAAATATTTGCTGATGCATCTTGTACGTAACACAGCTCTGACCATGGAAAATTGAATCTAATCAGTTATATTGGTTAAACTACACGTGGGTGGAATTCAGGTGGGATGTAAGCAACTACGGTGCAGAAATCAGATTAAGCCTGGGAGAAACTGCAGTGTGTGATTATCATGTAATAATTACTCAACATTTTGACGGAGCTCAAGACTGGGCTCAGCCCAGCCCTTGACAATGAGAAGGCAGCATAAACATCAGGGTATGAAACTCTATCACTTCTGTTATTCAGCCAGCATTTCCTCTGTGGGAAGCCCATGAGCTTCTGATGAAAGCCCAGGGCCGCAAATTCAGGAGAACCCCTGGGGTCCAGAGACAAGGTCCAGATCCCGGGAGAAGGCAATGCCGAGTCAGCTGCAGTACAAATCTGAGTGGGTAACCTTCTGGAACTGGGTCACCACCAACTGTCTATGTATGTGGAGTTCTTAGAAAAACCCATCTGGTCCTGGCATCCATCTCATCTGTTCTTCATGCTGTTACCACGGCAACTGGCACTTAAATGAAAAATCTCTGAGAAAGCTGGATCTATAGACAGGCCTACCAAATCACAAGGCAGCAAAAGTGGGTGCTGTAGGCGGGTCTGGGAGGCATTTAGCTGTGTATTTACCAAAAGGGGTTTCAGCCTTGTTTTCCATTTGTGTTTTATCATTTGACAGAATAAGCATCAGCACACAAATTCTTCTTTATCAACAAGTTCTCTGTAGGTCAGTCACAGCAGTGATATATTTCAATTTGGCTTGCTCTGCAGTCTAAACAGATCTTAAATATTTTGATTTCTGCATTGTTTCCATATCACACACAAATTGAACATTTTCTTGCTGTAAACAAAACTGCCGAGAGAAGTAATAGTAGCCATGTGCTTTTTCAGAAAGAAAAGATGCTTTACAAAATTATCAAATCTAACTAGATCTTCCCAATGGCATTTAGATTTGTCATGTTGAATTTGATCCAAATTTCCTTAATACTTTAGGGACACAGACCTAACATTTAAGTTCTTTGCAGGATAATTTCATGTTTGGCAATACAGATTTTAAGACTAGTTTTATTTTGAGGGAGGGAAAGTCTGTGTTTGTAGTAGAGGATATTACATGAGTTGAAGTAACCAATCTTAATATTCTCCCAGCTGACTAACTCTGAAATACGCTTTACTTCTGCTTCTGGCATAACAGAAACATAAGAACTAAGCTTAAGCTCTCTGTCTTTGTAGCAGGACAAATGAAGGAAGGTTTTGCCCCAGTCCCTGAGCCAGATTGAGGCTCTGAAAGCAACACCCACACAGGTGACATATGACATGTAACACGAAGGGAAGTGGGAGCTGGCGACTGATGACAGGGGAGGTGACACTGGGGCTGGCACTGGCTTACACAATCCATCCCTTTGGCCTTCCAAATCAATGCTGAACATTGCCAGTGGAAGGTGAACAGAGGAAAGTAGCACAACTAAAATTCTTATTCTTTGAATGCATCTTTGAAATCTTTTTTCTTATTACTCAAAGTCTACAAGTGAGTGGGGTTATTTTACATGTAAAACATTCTGGTTTAGAGGTATTATGTCTTTCAAAGACCAAGAGGGAGAGGAGAAAGAGACAATGAAAGAACCTGAAGGACACCGTTGAGAGAAGTGAGAAGCATCTAAGATCCCCGAGCCTGAAATGGAGAAGCACATTTCTGCAAAGCTTCACTATTACACACTTTGCTCCCTAATTTCTTCCAATTAAAAGAACTGAAAAAAACTCCTGTGCACAAAACCCCTCCCAAATATTATTTTGCCACTGCAACATTTTTCTAAAAAATCCCAAATTACTTGCATATTAATAACTCAGGAGTCAAATTTCTTTCAACTGGTTATTTAAAACTGACAACAAAATTCATGTTATATAGATTTCTGGATAGGGAAAAGTCAGAGGGACTTTTGTCTTAATGTTCCCAGCTGTAGATGTTGGACTGACAACCTTCCTCTCACCCAGTCCTTTCCTGCTCCATCATTGGTTACCAAATTTGAAAAGAGGAAGAAAGTTAGAGCAGCCACCATGATTTACTCAATCAGGAGCAGAACAGAGACCCATAAAAATTTCTGGCACAAACCTTCCTGTGAACACATTTGCATGTTTATTAGCTAAACTTTGCCGTCTGCGAACACTCTTGTGAAAAAACAACAAATCATTAGTACAAGAAATGGTAGAAAACACATTTTTAAAGGCCAAAAATTCTAAAGTAAACTGAAAATCTTTATTGCTGAAAATGTTTGAGAATTGGCCTGTCCTTCAGAAAGTGTAAAGAGTCCCAAGGTACAAATTCTGCCAAGACAAAAGCCTGAATCTTGTCTTCCGAATTTGGACTAAATTTTCAAAATCCCAGTGTGCAAATCTAGTGTAGATTTTCTCTGTCAAATGGAAATACTCTAAGTAGGAGAAACAACCCAGCAGGAAGATATGCTGTACAGACTATGCAAATAAGCCCAAATTCTGAGATAAAGCTGAGACATACAGGGTTGTTTCATCCAAAATCATAAAAGTACAATGAAACTTTTTGCTGTCCTTGATCAGGTAAAAGCTATTGACGTACCTAGGGAAGAAACCAAGTAATTAAGGAAGAAAACTCCAAACCTTAATTTTACCCTTTACTTTCAGTGATTAATTTAATAATACTTATACAATAATATTGAAAATCTGATCTGGAAAAGCAATATTCCATGTCATACCATGACTGCCTCTCTTCCTCAGCAGTAAATCACTACCCACCACTTTCAGTTTGTGAGGGCAGAGGACAATTATTCATATTCAATACCCTGTTAACAAGTGTTTGTTCCTGTCCTTCTCCAGTGACTTCACGGAGTTTTAATAGACAGCACAGACGTCACCACTCCTGTCTCCAGCCCAAGCGATTGTTTGTAAAGCTTCTGAGTTATTTAACTGCTGGTGTTGACAGGAAGCTGGACATTTCTGCTCAGATGAGGCCTTTCTTTTAAGGTCTCTCAGTCAATTTTACCTTCTGTCTCATCCTATCTTATATGCCTAAAAATACTAATGGCTGTGTACACAAGGCTTCCCATTTCAACATTGCATTTGCATTTTGCAGGAATACTCTCAGGACTATTTGAGATTGTCCCAGATTAGAGAGAGTCCAAATCCATCACATGACAATCAATTTTAGTAGAGGCAGGATCACAGTCTCAACTTCTCCCTGTGTGTTCCCACTAAGATCATAGTGCCTTCTGTTCTCCCAAAGTCAGCTATTAATACAAATTATATTCAGGGAAAAAAAAGAGAAAAAGAATCCCACCAGCAATGTGCTGGACATTTGTATTCCAGACAAGATCCTGTTAAAGATCCTGTTAACAATTCTGGTGGATGCCACAGTCTTACTTCACATATTGATCTGGTGGAGCAAGTACAAGGCACGTAGACTTCTGGTCTGTATTAATTTAGACTATAATTCTTGGCACAGGATCAGCTGGCAATGGTCTCCCCCATGCTTTAAATCAATTACCTGAAGTAGTAATTGTTTGTTATCAGTAAGGGGGATTTAATAAACAAATATACTTGATAAATCAATCAAGACAAATCCAGACATCCACATATAAATTAGTTTATATTAACTTACTAAAATGAGACTGCTGGAATGATAATGTTTCAACATACTAAAATAACATTACCAGTTCTTACATGATGGCATGTTAAATACATCTCTGTCCATTCTTTGATCTTTAGAGCTTTGCTTCTAGTGATACTATTCAGTATTCTAAGGAGGGGCTAGGCTGGAATGCCCATATTATTGTCTTTTTTTCTTATTGTCTTAATAGAGTCAGCGAAATAAAATGATGAATTATGTTGTTATATCAACTGAACAGCTTATAATGTACTTCTGTTCCTACAAAATTGAAATTTAGTGTTTTAACAATGGACTTTACTCTTCCACTCACCTGTAAATGAGCACTACTGAAGCAGCACTTAGCCCAGTTCTGCCCTTCTCACCAGCTAAATCTGTTTCCTCTTCTGTGAAATCACTGCTGCTTTACATCATTATGAATTAGGTCAGAAACAAACCCAGTGACTGCTCATTCCAGCTAGTGAAACATATGAAGAGTGACTGCAATGACAGATCTGTAATAATGCTTCTCATCTGCAGTCAATTAAATTTAGACCACGCAGAACTATAAGAAGTACATAGTGGAAAATTTTGGCAGGGTGACTGGCAAGCTGTAGCACATCTAACAAACCTGAAGACTTTTAAATTCATCTTCCCTCTGAACTTTAATCAAAGGCTATAAAAAAAAATCCAGGTGAATACAATAAAAATTTAAACAGCAAAGATTATTAAAGCAGACACTTCTCGTTACCTCATGGTGACTTGCAGAAAAATCTTGTCAACGTCAGATGCTCATCCCTGGTGTCATAATCATAATTCACCTTGCTGGAACAAACAGCACAGGAATGTCTGCATCTGCTAAGCTTGTGTACCAAAGGTAGATATGAGGGGAGGCCAAACATGTTTTTATAAGTTACAAAAGAGAACAATTACTTCTACTGGAGGGGTAGGAGCTTTTGGAATGTGCTTTTGGACATAGGAGTGTCTTTTGAGAACTACTGAATATATCTTCAAATGAAAACTATAAATTAAGTGTAATTATTTCTGACAGCTTGCATGAGAAAAATAAAGCATTTATCCTGTCATTGAGGTTCCCTGTCTCAGTGTACTCTCAGGACTTTGGAATCATCCTTGTGGCATATCCATACTGCCCTTGGCACAGACTTCCTTTGTTTTTTTCTCCACCACAGTTGTGGGGGTTTTTGAAAGTACGTGATTTTCCTTCAGAAATTTGTGGCTAAAATATTTGTCTGTCCTTTGGCTCTTTTGATTTTTGACAACTTCTCCAGCAAACTCCATCCCACAGCTGCAATTTCCCCCTCACTCCCTACCCAGCAGGAATCATACCCACATCATTCTCCCCTCCCACAAACCCCAGACCTTTATATCTCTGCCCTCCCTGTGTCTACATATCTTTTATTTCGTTTACCCACATATTCTTCCCCAGAATTTCTCAGAATTCATCCGTTCCCGTCCTTGTGCTTGCCAGTCCAGCCTTAGCTCTGGTTTTGCCTTTATTAAGTGCATCCCCCACCCCCTTGCCTTTGATTCAATCAGCCCTACAAGACAGATCCTTTCCGTAAAGGCCACGAATGATTCCTCTGCAAGATCTGTCTCACTAATTATACACTTAACATACATTTATCTGTTCCTACAGCAGGTTCCAGAGAGCAGGGGCTTTTCTTCCGTGCCTTGTCATTTAAAACGCTGCCACTATCAGCCACTTCACAATGACATCGGCAGCACCACTTTGCTGCAATTAGGAGGGAAACTTGCCAGCAGAGGATGGGGTAGAAACTCTTCTTGACAAAGAAAACAACATTGAAACAATTGGCTGAGTCTCTGTTTACAGAGCCCAAAGGGGTATCTGGAAACCCCAGGTCCAACGTGGATTGTCTGTAGACGTGTCATGGATGGTTTAGTTTGGCAAACAACTAGCGACAAGGAAATGTGCTCCTGTAGGCTGTAAAATTGCGCTCCACGTGAAACAAAGTGCACGGCCTGAATTTAGAGGCAGGTTGTTTTTAGAGAGATGGCACTTTTAAAAAAAATTTCTTGAAAATGTTCTCAAATATTACATCTGAAACATAGCAACATATATCACCGTATTTTGCTCCAAAAAGAAATAAAAAATACTAAAGATGATATTAAAAGCTGACAACACAAAATCTCTCCTAACCCACATTCCTGCAGTGTTGCTACCAGGAGATCAGTCTGTCAGATAGCACAAATTCTAAGGTAACGTGTTTATAATCCCATAAATATGTTTTTCAGGAGCAGGTTTTCACAAAACAACCATTCTCTAAGGCAGAATGGACTCACTCTTACCCAGCCACGACCATGAACCAGCTCATCCCAGCAGACACTCAGCAGGAAAGAAACAAGGAGGAGAGAGGATTGGTCAAAGAGTTGTTGGAGTTGTTCAAGTTGTTCCGCGTAACGTCATTCCTGTGGTGTCCCTGGTCAGTGGAATAACTCTGAAATAAAAAGAAAGTAGAGCCCAAAATCTGAGTCTAGAAGAGGCCAGAAACACTTTTTTCCAGAGCAATATTTCTGTCTTGGAAGGGAGACCAGATACCCTCCAGACCAATACTCTGATTAGAAAAAAAGAGATACATTT
>VYZT01048104.1:0-13957 GCA_013400735.1 Pomatostomus ruficeps
ATCAGTTCTGCACTCATAAGCTGTAATATTGCCACAGAACAGCTGATTAGAACACCAAAGCAAGTGTACGTTTTAAAGACAGTCACAGGAAACTTAAATCTTCAGAGATGTGAAAGTGTTCATGCACAAATGCTCTTAAAATCATGAAGACTACCCAGAGATGAGGATTGCTATGATGCCTCTCTTTTGTATCTATAGTAAACCTTCAGAAAAAACTTCACAAGGTGTCAGGAAAATTGTTATTGTCATGAGAGGTCATGAACTCTGAGTTCCAACCCAGTGGCCTTTCCCATGAAATGCTAAAGAAAGCTAGTGTTCTAGGCCTCAGGTCACAGGCAGAAGGACACACTGCAGTGTCCGTAAAAATGCAGGGACCAGCATCAAAAACGTCACTGCATTAAAGAAAAAAGTAAACAATAAACATGTCCTTTTATTTTCTTCTTCTTTTGCAAATAACCTGATCTTGAAAAAAGATTTCCTTCAGATTGTGGAAACAGTCTACTATCTTCACAAGCACACTTCCTATGCATGAACCCCCTTAATGAAGAATTGAAGAAAGATTTTCACCTTTACAGCTTAAAGTGGCAGGTTCCCAAGTTTCATTTGCAGTGCAGTATGAGAACTTTCCTTCATTGCTGTAAAACCCTTCTTGACACTCATAACGAACTGCACTTCCTGGTAGCAAGCTGTAGTTCCCCACAATGTAGCCATGCTTCATTTCAGGAGGGGAACCACATCTGATTTCTGCAAAGAGACTGGGTTAAAAGGTCTCACAGTACATAAATCACAACAGTCGACCACTTTAAAATTAGCTGAACTGAACATCACAAAATACACCTGATCTGATGAATCTGAGGGGTTGCCAGAGAGGTAGAATATTAAAGAATTGTCCTGGCCACAGCTGGAGGAACACAGGGAAGCAGCTATTGAGCTACACCTTTACTAACATAACAGCTGGGGCCATTCACAACACCAAAGATGAGACTCTGCAATCTGATGGGCGCTTTGTGTGGGCCAGTCTTGTTACAGCAACAGCTGGATGATACTTCGACATCAGAGGAAAATTTCAGGCCCCAATGCACAGCTTTATTTTCCCACACATGGGAAAAGAGAAGCACTTTTCAGCAGATAAATTGAAAAGAAATGTTAGACCCCTCAAATCCTTCATCTCATTGAAAGAGCCTGCATACAAAAGCTCCACTCCTCCAGCACATCTGCTTGGACAGAGCTCCCTTGTGCAACTCTGCAAGAAACACAATCGGTACAGACACTCTACTTCACCGCAGAATATGGATAGGCAAGTCACTGAGATAAGAAGCAGGGTTATCAGCAATTCTGGTAAAAAAAGCGGAGCACTCCAGTCAGAAAAACTGAGCAATTACAGGCTGTGAGCTTTACTGACGGTTCTGGCAATAATTCAGGAATAAAAGCTGAATATAATCTAGGCAGCTGCTTCCACCTGGGATGCCTGAGTTCATTACATATTCTGATACCTACAGCTTACACTACTAGTAGTTTGCATCTGTGAAAACAGACACTAAAGACGGATTTTCAAATTGGAAACTTAGTTTTGGTTGAGGTGTTTTTTTTTTTAATGACAACATAAACTGAACAGTTTATTCATGCAGGAGGGAGAGTGTGTCATAAATAGCTAAAACTGTTAATTTCTTGTTCCTCTCCCCTAGGCTTGTTTCATTCATCTAACCTGTCTTATTAGCCATTTAGTCTCTCTTCTCTTCCCCTTTATGTGGTGTGATCATATAAACAACTGTATTACAACACACTTCCTTTCTACTCAGAAACTAACTACATTACTCTCATAGCATTATTAAGCTCCTCTGACCCTGCACATCTGAAGCACTGCTGAGAACCTGTATGAATATCTGGTGTTGGCTCTAGGATCCTGCCATCACTAGAACAAATCAAACACAAGAAGAGGAAAAAAAATCATGCAGCAAGCAAAGTCCAGACAGGGTTTCTGCCCTGGAGAAGAGCTGGCCAGCACAGGCACTACACTATGATGCAACATGTGATTTTGTCTGCTAGCAAAAGCAGCATCCAAAGACTCTCACCTTTGCATGAAACTATGTTTCCATCTTGATGAAAAGTACGGTCTCCATTTTCTAATTTATAACCATCATTGCAGTAACACATGTAGCTTCCTTCAGTATTCACACATCTTGCATTATGACCACATAGCCCAGACTCTTCACATTCATCTATATCTAAAAATTCAGAGAAAAATACATGCTCTGCATAATAGGGTTTTTTGTTTTAATGAATTAATATAAGGTCCAAGCTTAACTCTTCCAAGAAGAGTTCTACATAGCTTCTCATGGGTCTTCTGGGAAAACAAAGGAGTTTATCATTGTCTCATCTTCAAGCATCTGGAAAGAGGATTGTTGCAATTTTGTAGCTAGCTGTCGTTAGAATTACTGCTTTGACAAATAGTTTCCAATGTTATCTCCTGTTCAAACAATTGCAGAAAAATCCTGTGTCTGCACATATCTTGAACAGTTACAACAGTTTGCCACTTTAACAAGGAACTGGGTAATATTCTCCACTAAACACAAATACGACATTCTGGGGAATTATAAGAATCATCCTATTTCTTTAATCTAGCTGCTGCTGCTTCTTCTGGAAAGATCATTGTTTGAATGAGACTGTGAAGCAATGATTTGTAACATAGCAAAGAGTTCAAAATGGAACTAATTCATAGCTGCTAGGAACCTGGAAGTCAAACAAGCACATTAACAACAGAAAGTTATCTGATATAGTGTTAGAAAATAAGTTCTACAGTAATGGGTTAAAAAAATTGTTTGTGCAGAGAAAATTAAGTTCTGGATTTGTCGAGCTCAAGATTCTTTGTGATAGCTACCTGTACAGTTCGTGCCATCATTGGGAATAAAAGTCTTGTTGTTGTTGGAGGCTCGATATCCATCAAGGCAAACACAGTAAAAACTTCCATGTGTATTATGACACCGTGTATGATTTCCGCAGATCTTGCTGGCTCCAATTTGGCATTCATCTTTATCTGTTGGTACATTTAAAAAACATCAGAGACCGATTAAGACAAGTGGGGTATCCTGCCCTCCTCACTCATGCTTAAGTAACCAGACTTCTTCTTACTGATTTCTTTTATAAATAATTTGGGATGTAAACACTGCTAGTAAGATGAAGACCAACAGAAATTGTTGTCCCTGAATGAAAATGCAAATACAGTTTCATGACACAGCCTAAGTTGATCTAAGAGTCCAAAGGCTACTGAAACCAGAGGGCCCAGAGGACATGGACCCACCAGAGCAAGTCCAATGGAGGCCGTGAAGATGACTGGGAGCTGGAACACCTTTCCCACAAGGAAAGGCTGAAAGGGTTGAGGGTTGTTCAGTCTAGAAAAGAGAAGCCTCTGAGGATCCCTTATTGTGGCCTTCCAATACCTAAAGAGGACATACAAGAAAGCTCGAGAAGGACAACATCCTGTAGTGACAGGATAAGGAGGAATTATTTTAAACTGAAATAGGGTGAGTTTATATTTGATATTATGAAAAAATTCTTCATTGTGAGGGTAGTGAGGCACTGGAACGGGTTGCCCAGAGAAGTTGTGGATGCCCCAATGCCCCCTCCTTGAGAGTGTTCAAGACTAGCTTAGATAGAGCACTGAGCAACTTAGTCTAGTGGAAGCTGTCCCTGGCCATAACAAGGGAGTTGGAACTGTGTGATTTTTAAGGTTCCTTCCAACTTGAAGTATTCTGTGATTCTATGTTTTTCCTACAATAATGAGGTACCTGAGCCCTGTGCAGGGTCCAATAGCTGCCAGTGCTTTGTGAAGGAAAGGTAAGAGACAGAGAGGAAGAGATCATTGGCGAAGGACCACCCTCTGCAAACACTGGTAAGCTATTATGTACACTGAGACACAGCATTGGACATTGTTCTTTGATTCACATATTGATTCGTCATGTATGAGATAGTCTTAGAAGAACACTGTCAGCCACAGCAATAAAAGAATGTTAAACAATACTTCTGAACATGTAGAAGTCTTTTGGTAAGGAAAAACAATCCACACATATTCTATGTTTGGGAAATTCTGCCAGGAAATGACAAAGTTTTTAGCACGCTTCAAAGAATTCATTAGCAGTACTTGAGAAAGAACATTTTAGGAATTCACAGTTTTTTTCCATTTTATAAACAGGCAGCCTACCTTGACAATGGGTTCTTCCATTGCCTACAAATCCATAGTTGCAGATACAAACACTTTTTCCTCCACTTCGCTGACATGTTGCATGAATGTGGCAAGTTGCACAGACATCAGGAACTGATCTATTCACAATTGCTTTAAGGACAAAAAGACACAATTACATTTTTCTTTAAAGTGCCTTACAGGTGGCACGGTAGTAACTGGCAAAGAACTTAAAGTGGAGATAAAATCCAGATTAAAACACATAGAATAGACTACTACCTCCTCTCACTTCATTTTAAAACATGTAGAAAACCACAGCTATTGTATTAAAACACTGAAGATGAAAAATAAACAGAAAAGATTAAATAAATAACGACAACTTTGTCCACCCTTCTCATCTTTGACAACAAGGAAAAGAGCTTTTCAGTAGTCAGAAAGGTTTAGAAGGCATATAATAAGTAGCCCTACCCAATATTATTAATCTTTTCTCCATATCCATTTGTTTCTCTTTTGTCTTTATTTCCATTTCCTCTGTTCCATTGGGTTTTTCTCTATTATTTACACATAGACACTTGGGATATGTATTGATCTGTTTGTATCATGTGTCATCAACATGTATATGGTAAAAATGTTATTCATAAAAATAATGTTGTGAATGCTTCCAGGAGTAAAATGACTTACAGTGAAGTAATTTTAGAAATTAATTTATATTAAAAGTGGTTTAGAAGCATACAACACATAGCCTAATTTAATTTAATTTGCTAGGGTTGTAAATATACATTAAATTAGAATAAAATATAAATTTATTCTCTTCTTTGTATTCATACTTACAGGGCATTGTGTTCGCTTTCCTTCATTTTTTTTTGTAAGCTCTTTTTGTTATCACATAAAACCTCGCTTTCCAAATGACGAAAGTGACAATGGATGGATTTAATGTAGACAAAGCATGTCTATGCTTACACTTTTTTACATTTTAAAAGAACGAACTTACACTGCACAGGCTGATGTTTCATGGTGCTTGACACAGAAGTATGGAATTTTTTTACTTTTCTAAGATAGCTGAAATGGATAAGCATATTAACCTTACTGTATATTTAGCATTTTTTGACCACTCTACAGTGTCTGAATACATAACCATAACTGGAAGGAAAAGGCAGCTGAACATGCTAGCTTTTATTATGCACCAAATTTATCACTGTGATAAAGCTGCCCTTCCATATGCACAGGGTTTCAGTTTTACTCACAGTGTATTTATGAGTGCCTTAAGGCTGTGGGAAGCATCACAGATTCCTACTCCTAATTATCCATGCTTTTATATACTTGTGTGTGTGCTTCTTATAAGAACAGAAAACAAAAACTGTCAGCATGCAATGGCATCCAATATAGATCAGAAAATTAAATTTACAAACAGACACGGAGAGAACTTTCTCATCTCAATCTTCTGATATGACATGAGACTATCCTCCTCAGATTGCTGCTTCAGAAGATAAAAAAACGTGTTTTCACCTCCCGCCTCCCCTTACTACTACAGCTGAAACTCTATGACTTATTTGTCCTTCACAACATACAATTTATCATGCCAGCGCTACAGCCACCTCACTGTTTTGGTCCTGCCCATGCTGTCCCTCAGGCGCGGCTCCCGCCATGTCAAGGCTCTCTCAGCCCGGCAGGACACGAGGTCGCTGCCACCACGGTCATCAGCAGGTGTCGAGGAGACGCACCAGCCCGTGCAAAGCACGGCACCACCGCGGAGACCTCCGCCACCACTACGGGCTGTTCCGCCACCAGGGTGGAGCTGCCTCCAACACTCTCCCCTTGTGCTGCTCCACCACCATCACCATGGGCTGCTCTCAAAACCACTCCCAAGGAATGCTCCGCGACCACCATGGGGTGCCTCCACTACCATCACCACGGGCTGCCTCTGCCGCCACCGCCACCATCAAGGGCTGTCCGGCCACCACGGTCTGACGTGGCGGCGGGGCTGGCGCGCAGCTCCAGCTCGCAGCCCCCCGCCCGGCAGCACTCACCCCGCCGCCGCCCCGCGCTCCGCGGCAGCGCCAGCAGCAGCAGCAGCAGGAGGAGCGGCCCCGGGGCCCGGCCGCGCCCCGAGCTCATGTCCCCGCCGCCGCCGCCGCGCCCCTCGGTGCTGCNTTTCCTTTTTTCTTTCTTTTTCCTCTCTTCCCTGGCACAACCCTTTTCCTTCCCCGGGACACCGCCTCTGCCCCGGCCAGGCAGGTGGCAAAGCTGATAAGGGCTGCTGCTCTCCCTAGCCCGGGGGCGGGGAGAGAAACGGAGGGTAGGGTTATTTATGATTCCCGGGAAGGACGGCTGGAAGGACACACCTGTTTGTACGTGGGAGTCGTGCCGCCCTCTGCCCGCCGCCGGCAAACGGGACCGAGTAGCACTTCGGGCGGGGCGGCGGGAGCGCTCCGGGTGTCCCCGAGTCGCAGCTGTCTCCCCACACCAGTCCTCCGATGTACGAAACTGGTGCAGCCGTACACCGTCAGCCCCTGGTGCTTGAAATAAAGTAAGGCTTTCTCACAGCAGGCCTTAGCCGCCGTTCATGTGAATCCCCAAACCTCGGTTTTAGATAGCACCAGTAACGCTGCCTGAAGAGTTTTCTGCTGCAGAAGAGTAGTAATAGCCCTATTGCTCATAGTCCTCATTTGTGTCCTGAACCTGCATTTTAGAAAGCTGCATAAACTTCTTTTTATCTACAAATGCAGTTGCCCAGTCGCCACAACAGAGGAGTGCCAAGATGATGAATCAGGGAAGCCTAACACAAAAGTAGAATTAGGCATATTTGATACCTCTAATAAGTTTCCTGAAGAAGTTTTGTCCATGTGCTATGGTGGCTTTTCATTAATGCCCTTGAATGCTAACTCAGCCAAGTCCTCCATCACCACTGCATTTAAGGGACATAGCTTGATTGTTCACTGCTGTATTATAACAACAAACACAAAACTATCTGTGTCTGATTTCAAGGGAAGCAAAATCCAGTTTCATTGAACTATCAACTTTATTGATTTATTTACATAAGTTGTTCTCTTCCCATTTTGGGTTGGGGTTTTTGGGGGGTTTTTTGTGTGGGGTTTTTTTTTGGGGGGGGAGGGGTTTTGTTTGTTTTAAATTTACTGTTCTGCCTACTTAAGCATGTATAAATTTTTAACCAGCTTCTGCTACACTTACTCATCTTGACCAGATTCTTCAGCAGCAGCCAGTTACATTACAAGTGATCCTGCATTTGGAAGAACACACTACAGATGTCATTACTGCATATTCCTCCCTTAAAATTACTGAAGTTGGAAGCATGCTTCCAACCAACTGGTGGTAAGCAGCTTATCTTGATAAGGAATGGTTCAGAGAGCAATTGTTCTGCACAACACATTAAAATGGTTTGGAAATTACAATTTTCCTCTTCCTTGGCAGCCCACTGTGTAGCAGGCTTACTAATCACTGCAATTCCTACAGTTCCTTTCATAAAAAGCAGCAGAAGCAACTTTCTGTAATTATTAACACCTCATGCAGCAAACAGGAAAATATTTTTGGCATAAGGCCTGAGGAAATGCATCACATTTATAAAGAGAACAAATTAAAAATTGTAATAGAAATATTATTTAAAGAAAGTAACAAGGATGTGTATCAGCTGAAAAAAGTACAGGACCTAGACTGGAACTAATCTCCTTGTTATGTTCCAGTCTATCATGTCTTAGACAATTAATTGCTGTTTAAGACATACTTCAGAACAAAATAATTAAATTATACCCAAAGGCTACTTTAAATTCAATGCATGGTCATAAGAAATAAGTGTCAGAAGATGCTGAGAGGTCATTTATTCTGTTTACTCTCTCTACAACAAGTCTAACTCTATGATTCCTGACCTACTTGTCTAACTTGCTCTTTATGCTGGTGGTAATGTAGAATTCACAGCATTCCCAAACAATCTCTTCCACTACTTGAGGTTTGAATCCACCACTGACATTAATCACAGATCACTTCTGCCCTGAGGTCACCTGCCCAAGCCCTAGCTAATTTATACGGAAACATAATTAAAGATTCGAGAGGTTAAGACAGATTAGTGTGTCAACATCCTGATCCTTAACATCTTTGGCAAATCTTGCTTGTTTCATGCAAAAATCTCTCTAATGAAAACACAGACTAATATCTACCTATATTTTCTGTTATGGATAGGGTAAATTTTTTAGTCTTTTCCTTGTCAAACCTAAAGGAAGACTACTTTGTAATTACAGTGTTTCTTTTGTCTTTAACATTAAATTACCGAGAAGATGTACATACCAGTATTTGCTTCAATTTCTCGTCTTTGCGAAAAGAAAATAGTTGTGATGGCCAAAGCAATTGAATTCATCCAGAGATGCTTGAAAGTTTCTTCTGCATTTTTAGTTTGCAAGTGTCTAACTGAAGGTAATTGAAAATCAGAAAGGCAAGCTAGATTAAACATCTCCTCAGCCATCTGTATTTGTTCTGTCTCCTTTGCAGACAATGAATATCACCATGTCATCTAATTATCTCTTTTTTTCTCCTAAGGATTTTTGGCATAGATTACACTGCTTATTTTGACACATGAAGACAAAATATTTTATACTAGTAGCTCTTTCAGCAAACACATCTTCAGCCAGAGTGAATAAATATATTTCATCCTTGTTAAGAGATCACTCATCTATTCATAGTATTGTTGCATTTTCAAACAGCTTGCTATCAAGCACTTCTTTCCAACTGGCAATGAAAAGAGTAACTACAGCTTGATGGAAGATTCCTTCTATCTGAATTCTGCCTCTCTTGCCTATTTAAAATTAATCAAATTAATAACTGGTTTCTGGTTATCCACTTAGTTCCTAGAATATGCAACAGCAATTGTTGAATCAGAAATAACTGAAAAAATTTGCTGACTCTCTTCAGTTTCTATTGAACTTGTTTCAGTAAATACTATGCAGAAGTAAAGCAGTATCTAATATGATTTTTTTAAAGGAAATATTATCACTCCAGTTGTTTGCAGTATTTCTGTCTGTACTCTTAGGGTGCCTATGCCACTGTCTCAACTCCTAGCAGATGAAGTCAAGATGAAAAAGTAAATGAGATTTCTGTAAAAGCATTGGATACCTGAATCTGAACCTTAAATATTGAATGCTTCTACACAATTGGCCTAGAGGATAGGCATCTTGGATGTAACATATATCAGAGCACACCCTGTACATCTCATAACAAGAGCACAGTAGGTGATAAAGCCTGCTGACAGTTGCTGCTAATCAGAAAAGCAGCTCTCTGGAGCAAAAGGTCTGTTATCTGTGTGTTTTAGCACAGGAGACCAAACTGGGCTTTGCCACAAACTCGCCGGGAGCTTTGATAAGATAACTCCTCTCTGCCTCTCTTCACTTCTCTCTCCCACTTAGATGTATAACTGGGATAGTATTCCTACGTAAGCGTGTATGATGCAACATAACCTCTGGTAGAAGCTTTCATGCCACTGCAGTCTGCTCCAGTTTTTGGAAGCTTTTAAACCACAAGGACTTAGTGTATATCGGTTTATGGGGCAGTGTCCTAGTGCTGTCAGATCATGGAATGTTATCCAAAAACACTGCGGATAGCCACTGCCTCTGATTATTTCATGCTGTGTCATTACTTTGAGGGCTGTGCTGACTGAAGACCACGGTTAGGGAGGAAACAGGCAGAGAGGCACAAAGGAAAAGTTCAGAAAGAAACAGTAACAGCACCCCCTTCATACATTTTAAAAATTGTAAATAAATAAATAAAGGTGTGATTTTTTTTTTAGCTCCAAGTAGATGAACAGACATCATTTCCTTTCAGATCCTAGAATATCTGCAAAAATCTGAAGGGAAAGAACTTGAAAACAAGATTCATGTTTTCTTCTCTGCCAAGCTCCCAAAGCTTACTCACAGGGGTGTTGGCCTTTCTATTGCAGTTGCATAAAACTTAGTAACAACTTATCAATAAGGCAAAAATTAATGACAATTTATTTTATAGGTACAGGAGAAAACCCAAATCGCACTGACTACAGTATTATCCTTGCATTATCCTTCTCTCACCATCAGGTTTGAAGTATTTATGGGCAAGATTAGTCTAAAAGTGAGTCTAAAAACATTAGATGGGAAATATAGGAACTTGTCAAATTATATTATCTATGAAGATAAATTCCATACTTGTGTCTTATGAGATCCTGGACATCCTGCCTGGACATGTTCCTGTGAGCCTGCTTTAGCAGGAATGCTGAACCAGATGATCTCCAGAGATCCCTTTCAACCCCAACCATTCTGTGGTTCTGTGACCAGAGATAAGAAACCAAACCATTCTGTTCAGGCAGGTGGGGATTCTTTTGCCATGGCTTCTTTCTCTGTGGACTATTGTATTTTGTTACCAGGCAATCTCATATTTGCATCAACACTTTGTAGTGGGAAAGAAAAGGGAATCTCATAACCAAACCTTTCATAGTAAATGCCTCAATCTTGACTCCCTGAGTTCTTCTGTAAGCAATTAGACTTTGACATGCTGTTTACCAAGCTTAAAGTAGCTGGTTTAATCTCAATTAGAAAGTACCTTAAATTACTGTATTTTTAGATGCTGGTAATAAAAAGCCTGCAGAATGACTTAGATTTCATGTTCATAAAATTATGTATTCATTGGCATAAAAAAAGAGTGCTTTTGTTTTGTTACAAAATCAGCACAAGCTCTGCTCTTTGATCTTGGAAAATTAAATTAGGTGTAACTCTATTATTTCTACATTTACTTGCAATCAGAGGAGAAATACACCCTGGGTGACAGCATTTCTAAGTTGTCATAAATTGTTATAAAGACTTAAGACTGGCATTTTTATGGAAATAAAGGGTCACCTGGTCTTTTCATCTTTTTTTCATTTGAATTGCAAAGCCCTATTTATCTTCAAATAATATCTGCAAGAAATCAAGTTTGTCTTACAATCACAGAATGGGAAAGGTTAGAAGGGAGCACTGGAGGACACTGGCCCAACCTACCTGCTAATGCAGGGTTATCTGAGCACACATGGCACAGGATTCCATACAGATGGTTCTTGAATATCTCCAGCGAGGGAAACTCCACAAACTCTCTTGGCAATCAGATCCAGCGCACTGCCACTCACACAGTAAAGAAGTTCTTCCTTATGTTTAGGTGGAATTTCCTGTGTATCAGTTTCTGCCTTTTGGCCTATTGCTTGACATCACTGAGCAGAGCCTGGCTGCATCCTCTTCACACTCTCCCTTCAGGTACTCATAGACGTTGACGAGGTCTGCTTTCAGCAGTCTCTTCTCAAGGCTGAACAGGCCCAGCTCCCTCAGCCTTTCCCCATAAGAGAGATGCTTCAGTCCCTTAATCCTCTTTGTTGCCCTTCACTGTACCCACTCCAGGAGCTCCATGTTTCTCTTGCACTGAGGAGCCCAGAACTGGACACATCAGTGCAGGTGAGGCCAGGGCTGAGCAGAGGGGCAGGATCACCTCTCTGGACCTGCTGGCAATGCTCCTCCCCATACAACCCTGGATACCACCGGTCTGCTTGGCCACAAGAGCACTGCTAGCTCATGAACTTTCTATACAGCAGAAAAATTTGACATTGAAATAATGTAAGCCTGTGAGAACTAAATAATGACTGCCCAATTAGGCCTGCATGAGGCTGAGAATTTTTTCTTGCTATGTACTGCATGAATCCACTCTGTAATTACAATTGCAGATTTTTTATTTTATACCCATTTGATGTACAACACCAGAGGGTGTTTTAAACTTTGGCTGAAGGTACAGCCCCTTCATGTGAGAGTGAGAAAATATGTGTATGTCAGTTTAGAAGTATGGTTGTTTAGACTGGATCCTAGACTTTGAAAGGGACAAAATCAAGATTAGTCAGCAGGATTCCCAAAATTACATTCAGCATCTTAATCAAGCCCAATGTTTCCAGGCAATTGATCTGCAAAGTTATCAGCAATTTTCCTGTTAGATATCATGAGACAGTAAGTGAGTGAGATATCCCAGGCAAGACAGGATGCTGCTGCTAACATCTTATGGTCAGGCCCTTCAAAAGTAATCTCTTCCTTATCTATTTTCCTGCTGATGAGTGGCAACAAGAACGTGAAAATATTTTTGAAGAGCCTTGATTAAAATCATATGCATAAAAAACCAAAATAAATTAAAAATGAAATATTCCCATAATGTAAAATTGAGAGAATCTAAGCCCTGCAGAATAAGCAGTTTATGTAAAAGCTAAAGGTACACAGTGATTGAACAACTTCCTCAAAGAAAGTGCAGAACTATGCTGCTTGTGTGAATGGTTTGACAGGTGAATAAAGAGCTCCACAAAGAGTTCCAACAAGTTCTTTGGGAATCTTACAAGCATATATAGCATGCCCTGAAAGAGAAATTAACTCAGGCCATGTCATGTCAGGCAGGCTATAACCACCAGTGCCAAAGCAGAGTAGAAAAAAAGATATTTATGCAATAACAAGTCTTAGCACCAAGAAGTATGGCATTATTTATTAATGTTCATATCTCCGTGGTTGAATTAACATTGAAAGATCTTATGCTCAAATAGCATAATTCATAGTAATTTACGGTTGAAACAAACACACTCAACAATGATGGAGCTGACTGGGAGAGGTGTGCTATCAAAAATCTTCCACCAGTTCAGTATCTGATAGACCAGTGATGGCTCTGTAAAAGAGGATAAACTTGTTGAAACACAAAGAACAACAGTTATGAACCCTGTACGCTTTTGACAAGATAATTAAAACCTCAGCAAGACAGAATTTTAAGCAGTTCAGTCATAATGAGAACATACACACACAAAGAAAAACAGCATGTCACCCAATCAAACATCAGGTATGAAGGAAAGTGTAGAAACCACTTGTAGTTAATAGATGTGACAGAAGAGACTACTTGGGTAACAAACTGCTTTTAGAAATTTATTGTGACCTTGAACAGAAAAACTACTTTCAGAGCTTTTCAAAATGGGGAACCTTTGTTACACAATTCACAAGATACTTCTAATCTGATGATCAGATGAGTCAAGTTCTGCATATACAGAAATGACATTTTGCTGAATGTACTGTATTGCTGCTGTTAAATCTCACACTGCTTTTGGACAATTTGGCCATAGGAGAGAATTGGAAGAAGGAATAAAAGGAAGGAAAGAGAGAAGGTCAGTAATGCCGATACGTCAGCTAGTAACATTGCTATGTTCTTTGGTAAGAGCTAAACCTGACAACTTCAGGTTTTTGTCAAAACTTTTTAATTAGAAAAGAACCCACAACCCTCCTTCCCAGCACCCACCCACATTGCATTGACTAAAACAGACCATGGAGCTACAGACAGTTTTTCCCATATCATCAACAGAATTCATAGCACTGAATAGCAGTTATCCTAATTTCTTTAGCCTTTGTCATCTTTTCGTGTTGAGATCATATTTGTTTTAAAAAGAGCTTCAATTTTATTTTTACAGGCAGCAATACTTACTGAATATATTCTCTAGGTGTGTGCTTGTCAGCACCATAGCAGGGTAGAAATAGAACCTGTGTTCAACCACAGAGCTGTAAGCCTGCAGCATTATGCAATATCCTTCAGTCCACCCTCTTTTAAAAGAAGTTTCCAAGCATTGACTAATGTGGCTTTGCAGACCAAGATGGGCTCTGGAGAGAAAAAAATCCCACAGAAAACCCTCAATAAAAACTAATCCATACCCTTCATTGTACAAACAATATGCACACACAAAAGAAACAGTTCATATAATCATAGAATGGCATGGGTTGG
>VYZT01048112.1:0-10123 GCA_013400735.1 Pomatostomus ruficeps
GCTGGCTGGGTCACTGCCACATATGATGGCATTTTTTAATTGTCATTGAGGGGAAAAAAAAACAACCAAACTTGAAAGGACAGTAGCATGTTATGGACAAATGGAAGAAGTCCTCAAAGCAAAATAAGCCTGTTAAGTTAATGTCAGCACTGCTGCACACACTTCTAAAGGACATATGTTCATACCTTCTTGCTTCCATATCTAAAATTTTAGTCTAATATTAATGCTTAATACAAGTTTGATCTACGATAGGCTATTTTTTATTACCTCTCGATGCTGATCCTAGTTCTATCATTTAAGAGAAATCCATTATTTGCTGTATGCCAGGGAACAAATCTGGAAAGTGCCTCTAGGCAGATTTAGCCTCCACCTGTCTTTACCAAAGCACATGACCTGCCAGCATCACAGCTGATGGCGTCCTGTGGCACGGAGGGCAGACATGTGCCGAGTGTGCCCTCAAGAGCCCTGTCCCCGGGGACGCTGCCTGGACACCGCGGCACTGTGCCCGCTGGTCACCTAGGCTCGAGCTGAGTGTCAGCTGTGGGGCTGGCAGCAACCTCAGCACAGCCACACAGCTGGGAGCCAGCTGGGAAAATACTCCAGTGGATTACACTGGTGCTAACTGCATTTATAAGTTGTATTATATTATACACACACACACACACACACACACACACACACACACACACACACACATGTATATATAAAGCTTGTGCTTGATATCAACACACATTTAAGCAGATTCCCATGGGTTGCTTTTGACATATTCATAGTTTTTAGCCACTGAGGAGCAAGGAGTTGCATGCAGGTGGAGTTTCTTGTCATTCTCCTACTTAAAAGATATACAAATTACATGCTGTGAAAACAAGCGTGAAATTTATCACAGTTTTGTATTATCCTTTCCTTTCTTTCTAAGTCTTTCATCTGCACAATGGATAAGGGGAAGGAAAAAAGGTGTTATTTATGGACTTAAATATAAGGAAAAAAAACCATTTTGCAATTTGAAGTATTGATCGTGGTTGCAATTACATGAAATTTATGGTTTTCTCTTTTAATGCTTACTATTGGAAATGTACTTTTGTTATGCACAAAATAACTCTAAAATTCTTTTCACTTTTTAACTTCAGTATAAGAAGGACAAAGACCAGTGGCGTAATGTGGATGCTGAAAATTCAGTGGTAACAATTTCTTCTGCTTTTCATAGTATTCATGAGAAAGTCTGCTTTCCCATGTATTCTGAGAAAAACAATGATATAGTTCTTGTAAATAGTACATGAACACCTGTTTCCAAGGTCTGTTTTGGATTCACTACATAGTGTGTTTGGAAATTGGGCATGACAAGATTTCGTCCAATGAGCTGTGAGTTTTTAGCACAATATATATATGAGAAGTCTCTCAATAAATCTCTCTCTTGCTTCTTGAACTGCTCTGTCTGTCTGTCTATACTGGCTCCGTGTCATGTACAACAGAGACAGCGTAATAGATATTTTCTCTAAAAAAGAAATTTTCTAATTTAAAAATATTATTAAAACATTTTTGAAAAAGCTATTCTTGGTGAAACAAATATGTTTTAAAACTCTGTATTCCAGGTGAATTTGCTTAGCCATTTTTCACCCATAGTTTGCTACAGAATTCCTGTTGTGGGAAATTGCGTACATGAAACAGTTCTCTGAGGTGACATCTTGTCTTTACACTCAAAAATCTGTCATCAGACTTTGTCTCACAAATGCTAAATTGGTGCTAGCTCAAAGTGCCAACATGATTTCCAGTTTTAAGACTCACTCCAATGTCTTCCACAATATTTCTCCCAACATATCCAAAAAAAGTATCCCCCCATTTCAAACAGAAGGGCAGGACATAGCCCTTGATATTTGAAGAGTAGCATATACTGCAACTGAACTTTCCTAAAAAAGAAAAGAAACGTATTTAATATGTAAAGGAGAGCAAATGATGCAAATAGATAATTTTGGGTTTTTTACGATTCTGTAATTTTCAGGAGATCACTCATGATAGACCAACAGAAAATATTTTATCATCCCACGTATTACAAAAAGTCATAGAATCATAGACTATGTTGAGTTGGAAGAGACCTAGTGGGATCGTGAAGTCCAACTCCTGGCCCTGTGCAGGACACCCCAAGGATAACACCCTGTGCCTGACAGCATTGTCCAAACACTTCTTAAATCCTGTCAGGCTTGGTGCTCTGACCACTTCCCTGAGGAGCCTGTTCTAGACCCCAACCACCCTCTGGGTGAAGAACCTTTTTCTCATAAACTAAACTTCCCCTGACTCAGCTTCATGTTGTTTTCTCAGGTCCTGTCACTGGTGACAGCAATGAAGAGATCAATGTCTGTCCCTCTGCTTCCACTCATGAGGATGTTAAAGACCCACAGTGAGGTCTCCCCTCAGTCTTCTCCAGACTGGACAGACCAAGTGACCTCAGCCCCTCCTCATATGGCTTCACTTCCAGACTTTCACCATCCTCTCGTCCCTCTTTGGATGTTCTCTAATAGCTTGATATCTTTCTTATATTGTGAGCTCCAGGACCCAGGGTGAGGCTGCCCCAGTGCAGAGCAGAGCGGGACAATCCCCTCCTTTGCCTAGCTGGCGGTGCTCGGCCTGATGCCCCCAAGGGCATGGTTGGCCTTCCTCGCTCCCAGGGCACTGCTGACTTAAAAGTTTTGTACATGCCATAAGAGATTGCCCTCTCTTATCACTGACATTTCCAATGCATGGCTTTAGGAAAACTCTCCATGAAAAAAGACAAACATAAACCTGTTTTTCTAAAGGCTTTTCTTGATAACATTTGATGTTAGGATTAAGCACCATACTAGCCTGAACTACATTGCTTTGATGAAGATACTTATATTTTTCTTCCTATTAAACCCTGAATTTAAATATGCACATTACAAATAGGAATTTATGCAAATTCTTATCAAAGTGGTTTGTGTCTTGAAAATAGTGAACCTTTGACTTAAAAGTACAAACCTCATGAGAAGATGTTTTCTGTAGGTCTACTGCTCAAAAAATAATTCATGGATTATAACAGTTAATCAGAAAAGACAGATGTTAAGTTTTCATGGCATTTTTTCATTCTTTCCTATCTTCATGTCCTTAAACCATAGAAAGAAACACATTTGTGAAATGGAAAGTTTTTGCGCACGGTTCTTGGTTCTATTGGCTCTTACTCACACTTGCTCCTTTCATTCATTTTGTTGTGGGACTATGGGCTTCTGCAGAGTGTTTTACACCACTCCCTTGAATCTCCTTCACTGTAGATGTGACATTTTATTAGATTCTAGGCAGCCACCTAGTATCAGGGTGTCCATTCAGCTGTCTTCAGCTGCATCAAACCCTACTAAGTCTATCAGTGGGAAGTCTAATAGGAAAAAGGAATAAATACTGACAGAGTTCCCTCAGGGTGCTCTATGTCTTTCTTTCCCTCTAATCTGAGCTCGGGCAGTACAGTCAGTAAGTCACTGACAGAATCACACACCCAGGTCCTACTCAATTACCAGCTGAGAACTGCACCTCCTCAGTGGAGCTGGTCTCATTAACATGCTTCAGAATTAAGTCACTCTTGACTTCCACTGGACCTAATTGGCCTAAATAATTTTTATATATCTCTATGTATATATATATGCTGACGTGCTAGTTGATTAGGGCAGTTGTTGGCCATAACTAGACATGAGCTATTACCACCACATTGCGGCCTCCTTGTTATCACCAGCTGCAGACTGGCAACAACCACATCATGAGTGTGGCTGCACCTTCTCCACAGCTGCCACCCCTGCAGTTACAGGCTGCAGTTCTGGGGATTGATTTCTTTTCTTCTTGTTATAGCTGGTCTGTGGTAAGGAAGGCTGCCTCACTCCTTTCCTAAGACCCTTTTCCTCAGTCATAAAAATGTGGCAGTTTGTCTGATATGAAATGACCAGAATCTTTTGTCTGGGAAAACGTGACAAACTAGCAAATTATGCCTCGCTCCTACCTACATCTGGCAAGAGGAGAGCTCTGGCTTAACTATCCCCATAAACTTGCTTTATTGGACTGGAAGTTTCACAGGGGAGATTTACTGTGCAGCTGATGAGGCAATATAAGTACTCGGCCATTAAGAGAACTGTTGTTCAATAAAGAAGGTGTATTCCGATCTGTACCACATCCTGCTCTTCAGATCTGGTCACTGAGGGTTACACTGAAGTAGATAAAAAGGAAACCAGATGATCAGATAAACATCTAAATGCTGCTGTGCTGAACTTCTATCCTTTAATTAGATTATGCTAAGGTACTCTTAATGACATTTTCAGTTTTGTCTGTTTTTTCCTATGATAGTGCTTTTATTTTTCAAAAGTTTAAAGTGGAAAATACCTCTGACAGGCTAGTGGTGAGCTGCTGGAGTTTATCAGAAAGAGAAACAAACTTAGGGATGGTAAAATTTAACAGTATGCTAAAGAAGGCATATGGAAGACTGACTCTAATACTTAGCAAATCTGTCCATTTTATAGTTGCACACAGTCAACAGTAAAAGAGACAAACCCTAGTATGTTATACTCACATAAACTTACAATGTTTATTTTTGTTAGTAATAAGAGCCAAACAGTCTTGTGGCAATAATAGTTTTTATTGGCTGAGCAGAAACTAATATACTCTGCTTATCTCCCTGTAACTGTATGTTGACAGTTACACTGTCGCTCAACATTCCCAAATGAAAACTCTGCTGCCGGCCAACAGCACGAGTCCAATCAATGACTTAATAATGTTCCTGAACAGTTTCCACTCTCAGCTGAAGCTGCAGATTACTTACTTTTCTCAGTACTCTAATATTCTGAATCTGTTACTCTTAGCTTCAGAGGAATATCATAATCCCTGTACCAGTCGAAGCTTGAGATTTGCTGATGGAGCTGTTCCTTTGGGGTTTCAATTTTGCAGATACCTTCTTTCTGTTGGGATGTCTCCGTAGCATTAAGACTGCAGTTTCGTTCACGCTGCCTGGATGATTTTTGTTCAAAATGTCAAAAAAACCAGACTGCATGAGTCAGTAGCAAAGCAGTATACAACTTCATGGGCAGTATGAAGTTTAACTGAATCCATCTCCCTCATGAACTTTCTCACCTCTGCTCTCCTTTCCCTTCCTTTCCTCTGCACATGATTTCAAGGTGTCCTGTTTTGAGTGTCAAGCCTTGGCAGTTGTGCAAGTATACTATATATGTTAGATACAGGCTGTACATGGGGGAGTACAACAAGTTTTATTGAAATTCATCCCTCTGACCAAAGAGTGCCATTAATGTTCTTATGTTGAAACATAAACTGCAAAGTGACATGGCAATGTAACCTGCTGGTAGTGGTTATTTTCAAACCATACCCAAATGTTAAAAAGGTCTGACCTGCTGTAAGAGACGGTCCGAAGACCCTTTTCGTCTGCCTCACGATCATCTACGGACTGAGAATGATCCCCCCCGAAAGAACAAGGGCAAGAGGACCTCATGAGAGTCCTGGCCAAAATTAACGTGAGATGACGGCTCCTCAGNCCCTCTCTTTTCCCTTCCCTTCCCTTCGCATAATTGTGTTTTGGCACGCAATAAAGTGCATTGTTGTGATTAAGGTAAAAATTCCCCGTTTGTGTTTCTTTTGCACTCTGAGATTCGGGTAACGAACCATCACGAATCCTGCTCTATGTTAGCGGATCGTGACACCTGCAAGTAAAGCAACCTTTAGGTCATCTTTCATCAGAGCATTGCAAGGCCTTGACCATTAAACTAAAGCATTTGTAGTGAATGTTTAATAATGAAGGTTTTAAACATTTTTTTGGAGCTGATTTTTTTCCCAATCCCATTTGTTGTACTGTGCTATGCTAATCATAAAATTCTGTTAAGAAAAGAAAGCTTCAATTGTAACTACAGTTAAGTACCATCATCATTCTGCCAAGGATCCCTAAAAGAACTTGTTTGTCCTCTTTAGTATCAGGTGACAGCATATTAAAGACAAATAAACATTTCTGATTTGATAGATTTATGAATATAATGTCATATAAAATAAGGAAAAAGAAGGCAAAAAATCTTCTAAATCCAAATTAGATTTTCTAATTCTACCTGGTTGCTTGCTTATATTTCCCACTGTACAAGAGGCATTACAGTCTCTTTAAGTAGGACAGAAAAACCTGCCTGCTATTTGGGCCAAGATTTTGGATGTTTATTAAATATGCTTTAGCAGAAAACTTGCTTAAACAGCACTGAATTTCTCCAGACATTGAGAGATACACTTACAGAACTGGCAATAAATACTGAACCTTGAAGGTCACAAAGTGGTGATAAAACTCCCCACAGGGGCCAGAGGAGGGACTGTCTGTCTGGTTTAATCCTTCTCTGTGCTGGCCACCAGGCAAGTGAGGACCATCTCAGTGGCTGAATGTGTTGCAGTTGCCTTTGTCAAATAATGCACCAAGCAGCACAGAAACGCACGAGCAAGCTGAGATGTCCCAGGGCAAGTCTAGGATAACCGTGTTTCCAATACATGAATTAAATTGCCTCACCCATATGTGGATATCACTGTGCGGTGCTCAGTTCTGCGTACACATTATTCCTGCGAAGTTTTTCAGTTTTTTGTGAGATTAGACCCAGCATATGTTGTTTCAACAATTTCGAAATGACCATCATAAGGGGTCAGGCAGCGATAGCTCAGTGGTTACATATGTCAAGTATTTAGTCTCTGCATCATTGCTTCAGCAGCAGACTGAGAACTATAGTCTTGTTGGAGTTGAGGATATTGTTTTAAGTTGGGGAGAGGGAAGTAGAAGGCATTGGTCTGTGCACAATCCAGAAACAGCAAGGAAAGTGTGGAAAAGCAGATGCTGCTGCTGAGGTTAGTTTTAACGCTACCAAGGACAGTAGTGACTATCCTTTCTTCTTTCTTGATACCATTGGGATTTTAAAAAAATCAAACTAAAAGTTGATTCCCACATGAAAACACAAGAAAATTTGTAGCTGTCCAATGTTCACAGCAGGGAAGGCCTTCCTAAGCTCTTCACTTCTCTCCACTGGTATTAAACATGCTCTGCCATAAGTTCACATCATGAGGAACTTGAAGGGGAAGAATAAATCAATATTTTTTATCTTCAATTGTCTTCTCCCACTCATATGATACATCTCTATTTACAGTGCTTTGTTCACAGCAAGTGAAAAGAAAGTGTTTTATCAATTAAATAGCAACTCACAGAGAATGACACCCTTGAAAAAGCGTAATACTGACAAAACTGGTTTAAGGCTCAGTTTGGCAGAAAGATCTGCAAGACATCTTCAGTTTTTCTATGTCAGCATGACATCCCCAGTTTTGTATTTTAAAATGGGCCTTTTACATGTACACTAAGCAAGAAAACTAGCTTCTGTCACATGGGGTGGTTGTTTTTTCCTATTGTTCCTGGAGGGAAAAAACTCTGTAGCAAATCCATAGTAATCGAACAAGAAATTCTTACTTAGGTATGTGGGTACACTAGCAAAGCAAAGTGTACTAAAGAGAGCAAAAATACAGAAAAAACATGAAGTAAATTCTGTTTCAAAACAATTCTGAAGAAGGAACAAGAATCTAGCAGTTTCTTTGCTGATCAGTGAGAGGAGCCTGTGCATTATAGCTCGTTTGCCACAAGCAAGGAAGCAACAGAACTGACTGTTGCCGTCTCTGGGAGAAAGGAGGAGAACAACATATGTGCCAGGCAGAATGGACAGGAGTGCAAACCTTCCTTTGATGTAATATTTAGCATTAGTCCTTTCACTATAACAGAGCTGAGTGGTGCAGCCTCTAGGAGAAAGGGAGAGAACAAAATACAAACCAGCCAGAATGGACAGCAATGCAAACCCTCCTTTGATGTAATATTTAGTATCAGTCCTTTTAGTTTTGCTTGCTTGGAGAGAATCAGCAAACACACCATTAAGACTCAATGACAAGAAACCTGCCCCTGCAATTAAAAAAAAAAAAAAAAAAGAAAAAAAGAAATGCATAGATTAAGATTATATATGTAAGCTGTGGTAAAGTTGAAAGAAATAATAAGTATCACTTTTGTATTACATTTTTAGATTCACAAATTGAAATTAGCCATTTTAGACTCCTTATTTAGTACAGCCTTTAAAATCTACATATTTTCGGAGCTTTTGAACTACAACTGCTCAATTCTTTGCATAGAAGTTAAGTTCGTAATTCTAAGCAGATTTAAAGACATTTCCTTCATACATCAAGGAAAATCAATATTGATAGTTCATCTAAAATACAAACGCTTATCCAGTTTTTATAATCTTCCCAGGGTTTGTTGTTTATGTGCATATTTGACTGAGTAGATTACAAAATATACAGAAGTAACTAAGAATGATTAGGAAATGTTGCCTCTAGCAACTCATACAGTATCTGTGAAGAGAGATTTATATTCTGAAAGTCACGGGTGTTTAAAATGACTTTCCAGTCTCCATGGAAACTCTTTACTGAGCTAGTTACTGCAGTCACAGCTTAGATATATAAACAAAAGCATGGGTATGATGGCTAGAGGGAAAGTCTGGGTTTATCTGAGGTTGTGAAAGGGCTTTTCATAGTGTCTACCACAGTAAACCAGTCTTCCAATCTGGTGGGCTATTAAAAAACCCAAAACTAGATCTTTTTCTCACATGTAAGTTGAGGTTTTAAACTTTAAATTGTTAATTAGGTGCCTTCAATTTTGCTTTTCTGAAAGAGAGAACTCTCAGGACTCATATTTTCAAGAACTTTGGGATATCTTACAGGATCTTTTATGAGACTATCTAAACTGCAAGCTTTGAGCTAAAGCTGAATTTGTTTTAATTCCAGTTCTATTCTCTCTTTCCCTATAAAGTCATACAAGGAAAATCTATTCAGAGCTTACAAGAGCTGTCCTGTCAGATTTATTTGAAATGTCCCAGGAGGAAGAAGGGAACGGTGGAAGAGAGTGACAAAACTGTGGTTCTCTTTAAGATACCAAAAAGTGGTGCTGATCTACTCAGCAAACAGGGAGTGCAGACAGAGAAAGTGAATGGTCTGATGCCCTGTCTCCTTTTTGGAGAAGATGGCAAAATCCCAAATGAACAGAAAGGAAGTTTTTAAAGAAGGCATCTGAAAAAAGAAATAGGTCCTCTAAGTCAGCCAAGGAGAAGCAAAGATGTTTGTCCAGAGTGGTAGTTGTGTTGAAGAGTAGATATATTTTTTGGTAGAGAAGAACTGGAATGCAATCAGACATCCTTCAACACTTTCCTCAAGCCAGCTGCTGCACCACGTGAAGGGCAGAAACTCTTGCTGAGGGCCACGGTACTTGAGGTGGAGTGGGGATCCCAGATCTGTGGGAGCTATTGCAGGGACCTGTGGGAACCAGAAAATGCCATTAATTAGAGGGAGCTGAATGAGAGCTGTGGAATGAGGCAGTTTGAGCACCCACTGTGACTGGGATGAGGCAGGAGGGCTCACACACTAAAATCACTGGGGAATTGTTATTGGAAGCTTGTCTTTGGTATTTTTGTTATTGATCTTTATTTAATTCATATATCCCTTCATGCTGATTTCCCTCCTTGTCTCTACTGCATCACTTTAAAAATAATTTTTCACTGCTTTCTGACTATCTTCCATATCCTCTGTTTTTGTTGGTGTTCTTAGTTTTTCGCCTGAGTCCAGAACACCAGCATCTTCTTAAGAATCAACTTCCAAAAAAGGGGTTTATCCCCTCCTCACTTAACTGTTTGTTGTGGTTTTAGTAGTGGGGAGGGGGCCATAAAGATGGCTCCTGTGAGAAGCTTCTGGAATTCTTCACCATTTCCAGCAGAGCCAATCTCTGATGGCTCTGCAGATGATAGACATGTCACTGGCCATGTTTGGACCAAGTAGAAGGGTTGGTTACGCTTCTGTGATGACATATTTAAGGAAAAATCAGAACAAAGTGTGCACGCAGCTGCTTTTAGTTAGAGAAGGAGGAGGATGTGAGAACATGTTAGGGAAACAACATGGAGGCACCAAGGTCAGTGGAGGAGGGGGAGGAGGTGCCCCAGGCTCTGGAGCTGAGATTTCTCTGCAGGCCGTGGTAAGCCCATGGTAAGGCGGGGTGTCCCCCCTGCAGTCCATGGGGTCCACAAGGGATGCCGAG
>VYZT01048152.1:0-16231 GCA_013400735.1 Pomatostomus ruficeps
CCACTAAAACCTGATTCTTGGCAGTTTTTTCCTGAATAATCTAATACTATTTTTTTGGCAAAGTTCAAGGTTAGGTAAGAAGCAAAATATATAATTAAAGGACTCCTCAGCTTCTAGTAGGTTCAGTTTTATATCTGATCCTCTTTTACTTTCTCCTCCTTGGTAGTGCTGTTGCACATGTGTAGGATGAGATCAAGCTCACATTAAATTCCAGTGTCTGTGTGTGCACTGGGTGTTTGAGCTCTTGCTACAACAAATGAAACTCTTGTTACCAGCTGATGGGAGGCCAGAAAATGGTGCAGATGGTGTCTGTGGAAGGGGAGCTGCTTCACCTCCTGGGCTCTGCTCCACAGATCTCCATGGACTATAGTCAGCAGTAAAGCACTGAGCATGCAGGCGAACAGCAAGCTAGACATCATGTTTTGGTATCATAATGTGGTCTGTCATCCTCATGTCTGGGTGCTCAATAGTGAGTGAACCAGTCAGAAATTCTCAGAGGTATTGTTTTCTGTCTGCTTCTGATCTTGCTGTAGTCAACTGCAAAACTGAATATCCAACTAACTGTCCAGACTCTTCCGCAGTCACAGGGAAAGAGTTAATTGCAGGCAGGGAAACAGTTTGACATTATGACGCTTCTGCTTTGAGTAGTGAATCACATCTTGGAGGGGCTCATCTCTTTCCATCATCTCTGGAAGGACTTCTGGGCGCGTGGCTTTCACTGTACACTGAAACGACAAGGTACCATGATGAAACTTGCCCTGTGCCAGTCTCTGAAGCAATATACCGACAATAGCCACGAGAACTTCAGTTTAGCTGGTGACAGAAGCACTGGTTCAGCATAAGGAGATCTTTTAAATCCTCAAAGCCAACCCAGATGTGTCTGTGGGCTGTCAGAAATGTATCACTGTACTCATTTCTTGCTGATGGCTGTGTCAGAGGCCAATGCTTAAAGGCATCACTCCAGGGAACCAGACTCACACAGGGTGGCTGAGGCTGCAAGCAGCACCAAGGCCTGTGGCACTGCCCACCTTCGATTTCAGTAGATAAAGCTCCAGTTGCTGAGGGTAACGTATGCATGGTGGGCATGGCAGCACCTGAATGAAAGATACATCACACATATAAAAGAACTTCTAATATTAAAAATATGATAGGGATTATGGCTAAGATCTAATTAGTTGCTGACCCCAGTTCAGCCTGAAGCAGTTCTTCATGCTTATGTCAAAAGCGAGATCTGAATGTGTTGATTGCACCTCTCTGACCTGAATGGAGCTCAGGGATCACAGCCAGCAAGCAGCCAATGACAGCATTTGTTCTCCACAAGATGCTTCTACTTGCAACTCAGAAGACCCATTTTTCTATATTCACAAAATGATAGACATATGCAAGGGCTACTGAGACAAGAGAAATGTGAGAAATTTCTTCTATCAGTTCTCTATATACAGATGTTGACACAAAGTAAGTTGATAGTAGTCCTTCGTATACTACACACTGAAATATATGTATATGAAACATAATTTGATACTTCTCAAATACCGCAAGTACATATTTCTAAAAAGAGAAATTGTACAGACAGATATGCCAGTTAGATGCATAATATTGCAGCTTTGAGACCTGTGGTTGTATTAGCTGTATTTACTGCCTGCAAGCAGTCTTCCCCATTCAGTATATTCATTGCATCTTACTTGAGCCAACACTGCTCAATATTCACTAGCCTACGAATTAAATGTGAAGAATTAAAATTGGATAATCTCACTATTTTGCCATCTGTTCCTTAACTTGAAAGTAGCAGACTATCAAGCTGTTTTGTGGGTTTTTTCCTCAAATATTCATTACAGACAACAAACCACAACAGAACCTCAGGCACAAAAGTTTCAGGACTGTTTCCAAAACCAGACAGGTTTATTGAAAAAGCTTTGAAATCGTTGTTAATTCAGCAAGAAAACAAAGAAGTGTTTTCTTCTAAATGCAACTGGAGCTGTAGCAAAAAGAGTCTGCATGGTACTGCCAAAACTGGCCACCAGAGACTGGAGGCTTTGTTCCTGCCAAGCCCCTGGGGGTTTGTGGGGCAGATAGCAATGGCAGGATCTCCTTTTTTTTTTTTTTCCCCCAGACACAATGACTGCTGGAAAATTGGAAAATGTGGTAATATAACATTAAGGTTCTTCATCAGTCTGCATGGAAGAAAATCAGCAGCCTAGCATTAGAATTCTTGAGTGGTTGCTTTGTTAAGACAATGCAGCCAGAGTGATTCTTTTTTAAAATTTTGATCGATTAAAGTTTTCCTGAAGTTTCTTGTAAAAATTCAGTTCAAAATTGAAGACACCCAAGCGTAATCCAGGTTACCTAGGTAAAAAAAAAAAAATACTGTTTTTTAATAACTTTTAGAACTATCTCCAAACTTCTGAACTTCGGCACAAGCAATTGATGCTAATATTTGGTATCACCCCATATTCCCAGAGACTGGCGAAATCACTAAGGAAAAGGCATACTGCTTTTCTGTAGAAATTATCCAAAGGGATAATTAAAATGCAGGTAAAGTTAAAATACAGATTAAAATTTTCCTATTTAGAAAAGGCAAACGAGGATATCAGCATCATACGACACTATCCCTAGAGATCCAATGCCTGATGGGAAATTCAGCTCTGAACAGAGGGAAAATAAAAGTCTAATTTTAGTGTAGAAGTCTTTTTTTTTTGGAGACACAGAGTGAATCAAGGCTAAAGGGGCATAAATGAATTTTCCTTTTTTTGAGCTGTCATAGCTGCAGATCTGATTACTGCTGTAAAGGATCACCTTTGATAATTGTAGTAAAGGATCAGCTTTGCTGAGGGGCAAATTTCATCCTAATGCAGAGGCTTGAGGCCTTATTCCTGTGATACAAAAACGTGCAAGATGACTGCAAGCAAAGGTTAGTGACCCCTATTAAAACAAATAGACTATGCTGGGTACTTGGAATTCCCAGTAACTTTAGTTACCTTTTTTGTGGCTTCTATTACAACGGGGTTCACTTTTTGATCTCTGCAAAACCGTCTTCTGAGCCCCATAAATCCTTTGTTGCATGATGACCATCTAAAATTAACTGCAGTGAATCTGTGATGGAGAAACCTCAATTACTGGGAAGCACTTGGATAAGAAAGGTTAATAGGAACATTCAAGGGAGAACATGCATGACACTTAGCAGTTATAAAATATTGTTCCAGCATTTTTTGTCACAACAAAACTCTGCCTGGGTTCCCTGTTGATGTCTGCCTTTGCCTGCACATCCCTACAAAGGCAACAAATTCTTGTATGGTTACTAATTATAGGTTACATTCCTGTACAGATTGTCCTCTTCTCCAAAGAAACTTACCAATGATGAGTTCTTATATTATCTTCTGATGGTTACAAGAGATTTTGTGTCACAATGCAGATTTCCTTTAAAGAGCCTGTCTGTAGCAGTTTAAAGTAATTTAAAATCATGTCTGATTGATACTTAAATGATAGTTCAAAGATTTAGAACAGACGCTGGTGTCTTTAAGAAGTTCAATAGAAGTCTGCTCCATTAAATGATTTACAAGGAGAATAAAAGGTCAAGAAACTTGTTCTTAATTCATCCCTGTAGTTTGAAGGTCTATTACACTCTGAAGTCTCAGGCAACTTAGAACAAAACCAAACCAAACTGTACAGCACCTAATTGCACCTCAAGGCATTTTTTTAAAGGTTACAACTGGAGCTGGACAGGAACTGAAAGATCTGATGAGATTCCTACTCTTCCCCATGCTCCATGGGGAACACAGTTGCTGGAACTGAACTTTCCAACTGCAACTGCACACAGTTGTGCTTTTTATTCATTACACAACAACAGCAGGAAGAAATCCCTAGGGTGGGAAAGGGCTACAAATAAACTTTTTCACTTGTACATTTCAAATTATGGGCTAAGACACATCAGTACATTGTTGTATATTCTGATTGTTTCTAAAACTAGACAGGGAAGCTAATTTGAGGGAATATGAATTACTCGAAGCATGCACTGTGTTCTGACATGTTTTTTAACCTCATGTGATGTGATCAGTGACCAGCAGTCACTTTCTGGGACAGGATAATGAGTAATGCTGTAAGGTAGGTGGCTTCTGTGTAGGAAAGGGTCATTTAAAATTGCAATTTGTAGTTTATGGTCTGTAGGGGGCTGTACATAATGTGTGTGTGCCTGTGTGTCCATGACTGCCTGCAGAGGGAATTTGACTCCTTGGGAACCTTACTTGCTCCAACCATCATCATCCTGTACAGCAGCACATGCCATAAGCCGTTATCCCTTCTTTAGCATAGCTAAGATATCACGGTATGCTCAGCTGTAAATATGGTAGCACAGGTGCAACCACATGATCTGCACAGGTGTCCCTTCGAGGGAAAGTGAAATCTGCAGGGGAGACACAGCACCAATGCAGCAGGGAAAAGCACATGTGATTTGCCTTACTGGCCTGGCAAAGATTTGTTCACCTGACACTCTGAAGCCTTTGCTGTGTGAGGGTTTGAAGATGCCATCACAAACAGGGGGAATTTGACCCACATGTTTTTGCTACACTGCCGACAATGGAGTAATATACAGCATCTTGGAGTTCTTCACTAGCTCCAAGGACTCTGAGTTTTTAAATGGGAAGATGCAGGAAATAGTTACAGCATCTCACAAATCACAGTTTCCCCCACACCACTTGGCATTTAAGATCAATAAACATAAATGTCCAGTTCAATGTTCCTTGTTGGTACCTTTCAGCTGCATTCAGGTTTGACGTTGCCAGGCTTGCCCCAAAGGTTCCTGCTACAGCCGCCTCAAATCCTTTGCCAAACAAGATGAATAGCTGTGTGGACAACCTGCAGAGCTGTGGAAAGGTAATCAATGCCTGCCTCATTTTCCAAATGTTTTATGTGCTTTCACAGGTAGTGTGAAAGTCAATATCCAAACAGGAGACCATTGAAACACATTGTCATGCCCTTCTGAGCAATTGTTTTGGTTTGCAGATGGTTTTTTCTTGCCCTGAACTTTATGGCAAAGCAAGCTTTGTACTGCCAGTCTCTGCCCAGATGACATGATGCGTCACATTTCTTATAGGTCCCTGTGGCTAAAGGTAGAGAAAACAGGCATTAAAAAGTAACCAAATCAAGGGGAGGATGCTGGTAAATGAAGAGACACCAGCCTTAGTAGTTTAGGTAAGATCCCTGGATTTTAGTGGCAGGGAAATAGAAGAAAATAACTGACAATTAAATTCCTCTTACTTAACTTTGGTCCTCAAAAAAACATCTTGTCTAAGATATTTATTTGGGATGTAGCCTCAGTTAATGGAGAGACACAGCTCCTCAAAATGTGATCTGTGCCTTCATCAGAACATGTGTCAGTCAGGAGAGAATGTATTCATTCTTCCATATGAGTGCAGGCATCTTTGACCGTCTGCCAAACTTCTACCAGGACCCCAGAAGCTATGGGACGAGCATTTACACATTGATTTAGTGTCATAGCCTCTTAGTATGATGGAGCTTAAGCTTCATTTCCAAGGATGGCTTAGGTAGCAAACAGCACCATGGCATTGTAAATCAAGAAACAGAGACTACAATATGCCTGTTGCCTCTGAAAGTGGGATGCAAGTTCCTAAATTGCTTGATCCTTTGGGAAATCACAACTACTTCTGAAAGACTTTGAAATTAATGATCCTTGCACTATACTACAGGAGTTTCAAACAATAGGTTAAATAATCTGATAATTTGAGACATTAACTGAAGGGTGAGGTTTTGTTTTAACATCAACAAGGAATATATATCCTCATCAAAACAGTTTCATAATTTTCAGGTAATCCTCTCCGTAGGGAATCAAGTTATTCCTTATAATTTAATTTTTGGTGGAATAAAATGCCATTTAAAAAGGTAATGCTGTATGTTATGAAGGATTTTCTTGTCCTTGTAGTCTGAGGACTAGGATGGTAATCTTATCTCCTCCCCTCCTTCACATGAGGAGCCCTGTCCTCGAAAGCATTAATTTTTGAACTATGCAAGTCTGCATGCAGGTCTATGGAGTCACACCCAGACTGAGGTTTGTGCAGCCCATTTCAGCATCTTTCTGTTTCTAAAGACATGGCAGGAATGTTTTAGAGAAAGACTTGAGCTTAGATCCTTTATGAACAAGCCTGAGTATACTATAGTTACATAAGCCCTAGCAAGAAAGGTTCAAGAGCATTTGATTGCTACAAGATGTTTTCAGGTTTATGGATCTCAAGGTTTGCCAAGGTGTTTGTGGTTTGTGTTTTAATTTAGCTGCACTGAACGGTAAGTGCTTTCAGCATCTGCTTTCTGTGAAAGAACACCTAGAGTATTGTACAAGGTCTAGATGTTGCATATCTTTCTGCACTTGCAGAATTAAAATCCTAAAATTATTTCAGAAACTAAAATATGTCAGGATTTTCAAGATCTATAATCAGAGACTAAGAAGAATGGGGGGTGGGGAATGTAGAAAAATACAAAAATAAAGGAAAAAATAAATAATTATCATGCTGGCATATTCTGATTAGATGGGCCTGAATAGGGGTATATTTGGAAGTCATACATAATGTCAAATACAAATGGAAATGAAAAAAGGTCAGGAGAAAAGAAGAAAACACCAAGAACAACAATTGCACTATTACATGCTCTACCCAGAATGTATTTTATGGACAACAGAGAAAGAACCCAGGAAAATAGTCGAAGTGCCTGATTGCAACAAGGTACTTAATCAAAGATCTGTGGAAACACTATATCCTCACATTACCAAACCACACTGGTCAACAATTCTTGCAGCTCCTAGTTCTTGGGAGATTAAATTCTTCATAAGGGATTAGGAATAAGGAGCAAAGTGTGGGAGGCATGGTGCTCTTTACTGTTGGGACAGTGAAGAAAGTGCTGAAGAAATTATTCTAATCATATAAGTTTATATTCCCCCGGTAGGGGAAGGACCCTTCTTCCCAAGATTTCTTGCAATTCTCAGTGTTCCGGGTTCCATCGGGACTCTGTCTCCCAACAGGCCGTGCGCCTGTCCCAGTGTCCCCCGGGAGCAGCTCACCCCCTGTCCCGTGAGACCCTGGAGACATAAAAGGTCACCATGTGCTCCCCCGCCCCCATTCTCTCCTTGGTGAGATTCCTTCAAATAAGCAGCAATAAACACCTAAGGAACTCAAACTCAGAGAATCCTTCTTGCATATCGTCAGCAAAGGTTGTATCTCTAAGATAGCAGGTATAACCACCGTGAGTCCAGGGGGGAATGGATGGGAACTACGCCGGGGCGGAGCAGTGTGGGATGGGTGGGCGGCGGTGGCGGCGGCAGCGACCACAGGCGAGTCAGCACCAAGCTCTAGCAACAGCAGCAGACGCGAGCCTGCACGTGAACAGCAGCCGCGCACCCTTCCCCCCCCCGCCCCGGGAAGCGAAACCATCCCAAGCCACGGAGCAAGCAGCTCAGCCCACCCCGCCATGCAACAGAGTGCTCCCCGTTACCTGCACAACCCCTCTGCAGGAGATCACGGACAATAAGAACTACTATAGCAAAGAGTTTGTATATTGAAGTATGGAGAACATACACAGACTCTCTAAGGCTACAGATGCGAGCAAATCTAGTGAATATACTCTCTTACAGATGCGGAGAAAAATAATTCCTCAAGCAGCAAAGATCAAAAATTTACAAGGAAAGATAGCACCAAGTATGTGCAAAATGCACAAATACAAACCAGGAAATTATAACTAAAGGAACATTTTGGGGAGAAGAAAAAAACGATTTCTAATCATTAATTCTCAATATATTCAATCATTTGCAATAACTATGGCTAGGGAAGCCATTATGTCAAACTTTACAGACAAGAAAAGCCAAGGGAAAATGTACTGAGAAAACAAGCAGTGACTCACAGGAAGAACTTCAAAATAATGTAATAATAACTAAAAGTATATGGTTGGTAAGACCAGGTTGGCACTAGGTACAAAGACAAAGCAACACCATCCATACAAAAGCAAATGTAAAATGTGGGTTACAGTATATAAGTGAAAGCACAAATCTTCAACAAATCAGCATCAAATTCAGTGATAGCATGGTCACTGCAGTGCTAAGATGTGCTCAGCCAGAGCACAGCAAGGGAAAGGATGCAGACTGGAGGATTAGACAGCAAAACACTCAGAAGTCATGGCTTTCACCTAAAACAAATATCATGTGCTCATAGGTACCAAACCTGGATGAACTGTTCCCACCACTGACGAAGAGATTCATCCATCCATCCATCCATCCATCCATCCATCCATCCATCCATCCATCCATCCATCCATCCATCCACCCATCCATCCATCCAGAAGGGCAGGCTGAGAGGCAGCATGCAGCACCATGGCACTGCTGTTGTCACATGAACTCATTTGGAAATTCAGGCCAGGCCAGACAAAGCCAAGGAAAGAAAACTTTTTGTGAAGTTGCTATTTAGCTATATGTGAGAACACAGCTTTTAAGATAAAATAGTGTACTTTGGAAGAAGAAATTATATACTCCCTGCCTTACATCTTCCATTACCCTCCCCATATTTGAACCTAATCAGCATCTAAAATGTATTTAGAACGTTTAAACTTATTTTTCCTTTTCTTTTAACCTTGTAATTCATGCTGATCACTTATGTGGGAAAACACTTGACTGTTCCTGTTATCCCATTCAAGAGATGATAAAATAATAACAGGCCAGCAGAGACAAAATCTGTGTGTTTTGTGGATGTAAGTGAAAATTCATCTCTAAAAAGAGACCACATTAACCCTTTTTTTTTTTTCTCTATTTGATCCCCTTTGTAGCAGTGCTGAACATGAATTCAGAGGCAGCTGAAATGACCACTGCAGTGGGTCAGCTGAGCTGGCCACAGCAGTGGGTGGGTGCTAGTGTCATAAGTTGTTTGGTTTGGATGGCTGTAATTTTAAAGTCAATGAGATATGAAATATACCTGACTTAATGCCCCAGTTCTTTTAAATGTCCCCCTCCGCAGAAAAAAACCCCAAATATCAACCAAAAAACCTACCTTCTCAAGTATCTAAAATATTATATAAGAGAAGAGGAAGTGGAAAGATGACTGATGTACCAAAAGACTCAAGAAGAACATTCAAAAAAGAAAAAAATGGCTATTACAGATACAGAGAAGTAGTAAGTTTTGTGAAGGAGGCTTATTAAGACACTTTCCATATGCTGTATTTCTGTCTTCTCCTGCTTAAAATGTTGCAGGCTTTTTATTTCACATATGAGATGGATTAAGCTGTTCTGGTTTGAGTCACACTCTTTTCTCTCTTTCCTTTTCACAGAACAATTTATTCACTGTTACCATGGAAATGATTTCATCTTTCCAATAGTAGGATTCCAGTCCTGCAGTCTTGGTTTTTTTGATATAGTATCCAACCCCTAATATCCCTACTTTACTAATGCCACCGTGAGATGAGAGTATTTACCTATATCAAAAAAACCAAATCTTTTGAAGAGTTTAACCAATTAAAGAAGCTGGTACTCCATCATTTCATAGCTTTATGCTGCAAATAAAAGACCCACAGTTGTGACCTTTACTATTTATTCAGCCTCCTCACAAGGGTCTGTCTTATCAATCAGTTCTGTCTCTCCTGGAACAGGTAATGGACAGACACTGATGTAACACAAGGCTTCCCTTTTTTTTCCTCCTTTTTTTTTTTCTTTTCCTTTTTCCCCAACTTTATGGGGTTTTTTTTTCCTACTTTCCTGATTGTCTTTAGGAAGTAAATAGAGCTGGCATTCCTCGGTTTGTATCCCAGCCTTTATGCTACTGTTACTGACAGACTTGCCAGAGGAAAGATATGCTCCAATCCTTCTTTGAACTTAAATGGAGTTTTCTGTTTCATAAGGTACATGAAGGGGCACACAGAACACTCTCAGACCAGGTGACAGAGAGCAGGAGCAGCACAGACACACATAATATGTACACACACACAGACACAAATAATCAGTGATGCATAAAAGAGGCATAATTTCCTCACAATTTGCTATGCTTCAGTTGTGACTCCTTTGCAAAACACAAGGTCCAGACACCATTCTTGTGAAAAAAAGAAATCAGTTTCTTGTTTCACATTTATCAGCAGATTTTAAGAGTCTATTTGTAAGTGAAGAGTGATTTAAAGGTCAATCTGATTTTGTCGATTTCTTTGCACAAATTGTATACCCAACATCAAAATAGGAGATTTCTCTTTAAAGCAGAATAAACTTCGAGCATTTTTATGAAAATGTTCTGCCTTGTCTTTGTGCTTCAGGCAGAAGTCTCTTGGGCCTCTCCAATATGAGGCACAGCAGTCAGATCAGCTGTGGTGCCATTACTCCATTTTAAGCCACATCTCAAAGCCAACCCACCACTTCCTTAAGTTTCTGGGCCACCTTGTTCAACCTTCTTGTGTGTTTTGTTCAAAGCTTGACTTCTGGGTGAAGTACATCCATCTTTCATTAAAAATCCCCTTCTTGCTCTTCCTTCTGAACGCAGGCACAGTATGAGGTGAAATGGCTTCACATTGCATTGAGGGAGGTTTATATTGGATATTCAAAAAATTTTCTTCAGGGAGAGGGTTGTCAAGCATTGGAACAGGCTGCCCAGGGAAGTGATGGGGTCACCATCTCTGGAGATATTTGAGACACGTAGATGTGGCGCTTAAGTACAGGGTTTGGTGGTGGACTTGGCAGTGTGGGGTTAATGGTTGGACTCAATGATCTTAAAGGTCTTTTCCAACCTAAATGATTCCATGATTCTAAAAATTTCTTTTAAGAGTAGCCTCTTCAGAGAGGGATAAATTACCTCATTGACTGAATACTTAAAATTAGCAAGGCAGAGATATGTCATTTTAATACTTTGGGGCTCTCTGGGCATGGCATGTCATAATATTACATTAAATTTTCAGATGTCTTGTTGCCTTCTATGGCAAAAAATAGATAGAGAAGAGGGAAAACCATCAAAGATTAGAAATGTCTGGACAAAAAGACTATCTGTTCCAAGATGCTGCACATTTCAATTATGTCATTCCCATTTTTTCAGGCTCAGTGTGAGATGATGGGTGTAATTCTAGGTGGGGGTATGCTGAGTTCTGTCTTGGCTGCCTCTGGCAGTGGCAGCAATCAGGATATGAAAAATGGAGCTGATAGCTCCGGTGGTAATGTTGGTGACCCTGACACTTCCAGTCGTATTTTCAGCTGTTTAAATTTTTCGGACTATTAATGGTTTGGGTGAAGTTTTCCATGCTGTCTTTTTGCTTCCAAATGACCTTCTTTTTTTAAGTTTCACCTGACATAGTCTGGCTATTTCTGATGAAGAAGAAGCTTCCTGTTTGGTGCCTAATGCACAACAAAAACCAAAACTGGGAAGAGGGGATAATAGATCGCATGAATGTGCTGCCATTCAGTGGGACCTGGACAAGTGGAGAAATGGGCTGACAGAAATCTTGTGAAGTTCAGTAAAAGGAAATGTAAAGTCCTGCATCAGGGGAGGAGTAATCCCCATTGCCTGGACAGGCTGAGCAATGACTGGCTGGGAAGCAGGTCTGGAAGAAGGACCTGGGGTCAGTGTGGACAAGAAACTGACCCTGAGCCAGTGTGTCCCTGTGACAAAGACAGCCAACACCAGGCTGCATTGCATTAGAGAGTGCACTGTCAGCAGGTGGGGAGAGGTGATTCTTAGTTCAGCACTGAGGAGAGACCTCTGGAGTGCCAGGTCTGGTCCTGGCACTGCAGAGAGACTGGACATAGACTTGAGAAGAGACATGGGCTTACTGAAGGGAGGCCAAAGAGAGGCCACTAAGATGATGAAGGGAGTATCTTGCACACAAAAATAGGCTGAGAAAGCTGAGACTGTTCAGGTGGAAAAAGAGGAGGTGCACGGACCTTATCCATGTGAATACATATCTGATTGGAGGTAATGAAGAAGAGGGAGTCAGGCTGTTCTACCTAGTGCCAACTGACAGGAGAAGAAACGGATGGGCACAGAACTGAAATATGAAACTCCCTCTGAACACATGAAAATATTTATTTAGTGTGAAAGATGTTGTGGAGGCTCCATTCATGAAGATATTCCAAATGCAAATGGAATATAGTTCTGGACAAATTTCTCTAGCTGATTCTGTTTGAGCATAGCAATGAGTACTGAACATTCAATACTGTGAATACAGAAACTTTACCAATGCTTAATAGAACATTTCTAGCTTTGGAGCAAGAATTTTAAAAGTCTTTATAGGAAGGGTCTTCTGTTGTCAGTTGTCTTCCTATTTTCACCAGAAAATTTCTAAATTCACGTGTTAGATTTGCCAGACATCAACAGAGCATGACTGGAGTTTGATCAATAGGCAAATCCTGCAGGCATGTCCTGTAAGGAGCAGAGGCCATTTGTGGGCTGCAAGACTGGTTAAAATTCATCCTGCCCTTCCTTTGCTGCCTGGGGCACTGTGGTACAGAGCTCAAGCAGAGGAAATCACCCTTCTTTCAAGCTTGCAAGGCTCTAATTGCTGGTGCCACAGATGGGAAGAAGACTGAGAAGCCTAATTTTACTACAGCAAAGTGATGTATCCATCACAAGGAAAAGATTGCCAGAGCAAGAGAATGAAATGGAAAAAAATATAGTGCAGAGAAATTAGAGTAAGAAGGATGTAGCCTAGGAGTGTTTGGGGAGCATGAACAGACTGTAACCAATTGCTGATGTAGAACAAGACCAAGGGACAAGGTCACACAAAACCTTGAGTTGCAGCATTATGTGAGCATAATATAATTTAGCAACTAATTGCTGTCATTTTGAAGTTAATGCATATGAATTTTAAAGTTTAGTTTTGAAGTTAATGTGTATCTTCTCCCATCCCCCAGATATACATGTGAATTCTCCTCACCAGGCTCATCAGATGAACCCTCTTAAGATGCTTTGAAAAAACCAATTTTAAAGTGCTATAGGATCTAATGAGATAAAATTCTCCAGAGTGTCCCATTCACGTCCTCTTCCTTATTTTGTGGAAGTAATTAGTCTTCACCCCTGACTAATAATAATACTTTTTTCTGTGTAATACTTTTTTCTGACTAAAGAAATAGTTATGAAAGAAGGGTAGGTTTGGGTTTTCTGCTTTGATGCACAGCAAACATGCAATTTTGCTACCAGTAGCAACAACCAGCTTGGAAAATGATTAGGCTTTTAAATGACTGAGCTTTTTGAAAGAAGGATAAACAGGAAGATGTAGGCTGTTTCTGGAGTTATAGTGGCTGCACTAGAAGGGAAGAGACAGCATGAGTGAGACTCCTACACCAATTTCTACGTGGACCCTACCAAGTCAGACAAATTCCTCTAAGTTAATGATGTTTGCAAAATTTTAATTGAGTGTAAAATTTCACTTTTGCTGATTTTCAGGGCTAGAGTTGGATTTTATCAAACTAACTGATAACTCAGGAAATTTTGAAAGGTTATTTACAATGTTGAGCAATATTTTAATTTACTCTAATTCATCTCATCTGGATTTGTTTCCTAACACTTTTCAGAGACCACAAAACTGCCCGGGGTTCTGCGGGACAGTTTATCCAGCGCCCTCGTTCAGATAGACGCCGCAGAGGAGCGGTATTTCTTTGTCTATCTATTTGCCTAGGTATTGCCTTTGCACTGGAGGGCAGAGCAGTCGTTGGTAATAAAGCAGGTAGAAGTAAAGAAGTGAGAACGGACTTCCTGATAGCAGCACCCAGGTTTTTTTGTCTCTTCAGGGGATGACAGCTATCAGAAAGATGTGGAGGGGGTGGTTACATGGGGTTTTAAGGGGAAAGGAAAGGGGTGGTCAGAGGGGAAGGGTCCAGGGGTCTTATCAAATCACAGATTGACATGGGATGACAGTTTTCCAATGAGTTCTGGGCAAAGGCAGAATGTATTTGCATTAACCAATTAATATAACAGAACAGTAGAAGTTTCTAGTAACTGTTGAATAGTAAAACAATGTGATGAATATTAAAATAACAGAGGTGGAACAGAATTTTTGACTGACAGGGTTAAAACATAGCAGTCAGGGAATTTCCCTTACCTCACTGCCACAGTTTGCCTAATAGTTTTGCATATCTTTACATTCATTATAGTCCATTAAGGTAAAACCTTTTAACAAATACTCACTTTCAGCCACTTTCACCACTTTCCACTTGAACCGCATTCTTTTTCAACTGTCAAACTCTTCAAAGATCTTGTCATGCAAGGTCACATTTCTATGAAAATCATATCCAACATTTCAGCTCTGGCTTGGAATGATAACTTATACAGAAGTCTTATTCCTTTCAAGAGAAATCTCAGAGGGAACTTAGTGTTGGTTGTTTTTTTTTTTAATTAAAATTTCAGTTTTCCCATCAGTTTTCAGCCTCTCACAAAAGCTAGTGTGACCACTGGCCACTCTTCATTTAAGATTATTTCCCATGACCAAATAACAGCACAGAAGATGAAAAGGCATTTCCTTGTACTTTGGTGAGGCACTCTTCTCTTGCACCGTGCAGAGCAGACCCACCAGTCTCACCAGTGCTCATCCATGACCCATGTTAATAAAAAGGGTACATTGTGTCTGAAAAGACTGGCTGAGATGCTTATGAAGGGGACATGCTCAACCATGTAAACTTGGACTGCTGTGCATTAACTTCCATAAATGTTGTGACAACACACAACATTTTTTATTCTGTTATTTGTTATTTTTGCTGTTGTGCTGCCTGGTTCCTTAGATGTGATTGAACTCTGCAGATACACAGTAAAAAACAATTCCTTGCTTAGAGGGCCTTCTAAGTTTAGACAAAAAAAACTCTAAGCAACAACAGGTTACAGAAAACAGACATGTGGACAGTAGAAAATAATTGGTTAAAACAACTCAGAAAAAATGTTGTGGAAGCAATAGGCTTGCAATTTTTGTTATAGTCACATAGCAAATACGAGATTGTGCATTCACATATATGAGATTGTGCAGTCACCTGGGGCTGAAATGCCCATTTAGGGAAGCTGCTAATGATAGCTGTCAAATGATAAAGATGCTTTTTAAAGTCCAGGTGAAACTGGAACAGAAATGTTTATTGACTTAGCTGATATTTCACAAATAAACATGTGAGAAATATATTAAACAAAATGGCGCTTGATATCACACACTGCCTTATGCTATTCTCAGCTTTACATTTTCACGTGCATTTTTCAGTCTCAGTAGTGGTCCTTTTTAATCTTTTATTCTTGTATTATCCTCATGGCCCTGCACCTTGAAACTCCATTAGTGTTTTCAGAGTGATTTCTCATGGGTCTCATGGGAAGAAACTACCATTCTGCCCCTCTTTATCCTCACTCCTTACCTCTGGTTTTGTAGACTTTGGCTCACATTGAAGAAAACTAAACATTGAATAATAAAATAAAGAGCAGCAATTTAAATAATAAAACAATATTATCCAATAATTTTTGTGCACAGTAGCCAATATGCAAAATTTGCACCCTCTTAGAATACTCCCCTCGGAGCTAATAGAACCAGAAGTGGAAACAATGGGGATTAGGAGTGGCTCAGAATGAGAAGTGTGTAATGCTAGGGAAAAACCATGACAAAAATCATCAGATATCTTGTCATCTTCATCCTTACCACCCGTTGCACTGGACAGCAACTGCCTCCCCAGAGGCAGAGTCCTGGGACTCTGCTCTTCCTGGGTGGTCACAGGTCTCTCTTCCCTTCTCTCTTTCTCTCCCTCTATTTCTATTTGAGTTTTAAATACCCTCTGCACTTTGATGTAAAGGCTGAAGTACCTCCAACAAACACTCTGTTATCATACCCTCTCTATTTGAATCAACAAAATAAATTTCTGTCTTTTCTATCTGATTTGCAGTGATCCTTTAAAATCCTCCCCCTTCAATGACTTGTTGAAAATAGCCTCACTTTCGATTTTGGAAAATGCTGCCAATATCTGCACAGCATCAAAGTATGACAGTTGCAATTTATTTATCAGCACATTAGGTTTTAACCATAGCATGCCCTCTCATCACTCAGGAAAAAATTACAGGCTAGAGTCTTAGAGCAATATCATTTCTATGAATAATATGTATAACTGAATTTAGTCCATCACTTACTATTATTCTGTCACATGAACGTCAAAACAGAGGAGCTGTAAAGCAAACAAAAGAAGAAAAATGGTAGTCATAAGGTAAACAGTTCCAAGAGAGAAAGACAATCACAGGAGGAACATTCATTGGAAACTCTTTTTTTACCA
>VYZT01048158.1:0-27576 GCA_013400735.1 Pomatostomus ruficeps
TGTTATGAGTATTGAAGCACATACTCTTTCTTATTTCTGTTTACAAACTTTTCCTCCATTCATATCTCTTTTAAGATAATCTCTACCTTACGTTCTCTGTTTGAAAAAACAGCTTAGACAAGTAAGATGTGGGAACTTGATACAGTAGAGGATGGAACACACAGTTTGCCTTTGAGATTAGAAGTTATATTTTCACATCTGGAAAATCACGTGTGAACACCTATAAAGACAATCCTTAAAAGTTTCTTTTAGGAATCAACACCTGTGAAAAATTATGTACTTAGGTAAAGCTTCATCAGATTTTTAAAGCAGATTTATTGTTTTTAATTTTGCAGCCATCTCTGGCCCTTTCTATGCTGAAAATGCATAATATCCCCTAACAATTCATTTGCTTGCCTTGCTTGCACAGTATCAATCTAATGTCTGCCACACTTATGTCACAGAGTTCTGTCTGATCTTTTCAACATAAACACTGAACTCTGTGGATAAAATGAAATGAGGCAGTGGACACATGACTGATTCCTCTGATGCAGTGACACTGATATTATTTAGAGATGTAGCAAAGTGAGCACATTTTTCCACAGGAATCTCTGAACCCCTCACAGATAATATGTCACATTCACTCTGCAGTTAACTATGAGCATTTCCTTCCAGTTTGCTCAAACATATATGTTGAGGAATAAAAAAGTTATTTACTGATAATCTATTAATCCTAAATAGTAAATACAAGTTAATCAGAGGTTAAGAATTTAAGCATGTTTTGGAGTTATTTTGTTTAATAAATATGTAAAATAACTGTATTAACAAAATTGCTTGTCCAGTGGGAGAACAGAGCCCTGTTCTGAGAGATGGAATCCCTAAGCTGCATTTCAATAGATTTCTGTGATTTTAATTTAAACATTAGTTTTCTCATTAAAGTTAAGCAAGCTTGAAATCAATGGCAAGCTCCATTTCACAGGCAGTCAATGCAGGTTCAAGTGGAACTTGTTTACAGTAGAAGCTTGAACACTGTTTTCCTAAATGTGGCACAAACAACTACTTTTGCAGCCATATGTGGTTGGGACAAGATATGGCACTTTAATTGTTACTAAGTGACGCTTTTTCTTGGTAGTGCAAACAACTAGGGCAACTAGTAAATGAGCAGGGCAGCGAAATTGTCTCTCATGCCTTACAAGTGATTTCTTCAAGGCAGTGCTTGCAACACGTTGGCTGGCACTGTGAGAACAGCTGTGCTCTTGACCAGGCCAAAATGTGAAGCTGGTAACAAATGGAGGCAAGCCCCTAGCAAGGTAAACCGGTGAGCAATCTGATTTTCAGCACTATCATGTAACCCAAAGTGCTCCGTGTTTTTGATGGGATCTACTGTGGCCTCAGTTTTTCTGAAAATAGGGTCAGTTACTTCAGTTTTCCAAACACATGCACGTGATCTGCATTCGGGACCCTACCGTAGTGAATACAGCACTGAATTTACTGACAGGGTATCATTGGTGCCTTTTTCCTTCAGAAGTGGATGGGTAAGAGAGTACAGCAGCTGCATAGCAGTGATATATTATAAAATGTGCTGAAATTCAAAGCTGTACAGACTGGCAGTGTGTGTGTGGAAGGCTTGTTTCTCCAGTTACACAGAAGTTGGTCCAGCTGGAAGCGAGGGGTAAAATTTTGTCCATGTGAGGTTTGTATTTTTTCTAGGTGCCTCATAAAAAGGCAAACAGAAATATAGACAGGTGCCTTGCAGAACATCTGTGACTCACAGCAAAACCCGATGCAGTGGGAACATGCCAGTTGAATTGCTTCCGGCACTGCACTTGAACAAGCTGGTTGCTCCTTTTGTCTTCTTGATGAGCTTTGCAACATAATGTAAGTGATAATAATTGGCTGCAGGCTTTATAATTATGAATTATGAGGTAAATGTCTCTCCACCCAGAGAAAAGTTAAAAAACATTGTTATGAATATTGCACTTGAAGGCAAAAGGTCCTCTTTAATTGTGAATTACATTTGTTGGTTTCTTACCAATTTCCAGCTATAAAGTATTGGTGGGACTCAAACGATGAACTAGTTCTGAAGGCTATATGAATTTCTAGGAAAACATTGGATGCTCATCACAGTTGAAAGAAACAAGTAGGGTCGGATTTTTCAAAGCACTTCTGGCCAATATAAATATACAGGGGAAGTGGCCAAATCCTTAGTACAGCTTAGCAAACAGTAATGTTTACAGCACTGCTGAATCCCTCTGCTGACCTAGCTTTTCCTCTCTGGTACTATTACATTTTGATGTAAGGGATCTTGGAGACAACCAACCATAGTATCCATGGAAATTCACAGAATACAACTAGTGTTACTGAAAGGCAAAAGTACCTGTACTTTAGTGTTTTCCTCCTTCTTTCATACGAATTGAGAAAGCACAAGTGAGCAGTTTTGCTTAAAAGAGGACCTTGTAAGTCATTGCTTGCCCACCAGTGAAACTTAGTTATCTTTAATATGGGAACAGTTCCTGTTCATAGTGAATAAAGACTGTGTTGCTATATACACATCCAATTTTAACTCATCTCCCATCCTTACAAAATAAAGCAGTGGTTGCATGCACATATGGCAGCCCTGGCACTTTCTTGGGTCTGTAACATTCCCAGCAGACAAGCTTTACATGTGTTGGAGTTCTGCTTGTTTCCTTTTTTTCTATCATAATCTGCTTACTGTCACATTAAGAAATGAGTGAGCAAATGTCTGGTACTGGTGGATTGCAAACAGACAATTCACCCTGCATACCTGAAGGAGTGTCAAGCCTGCAAGCAAAACACGTGATACAAATCCAACAGGTGACAAGGGTGAGCCAGAGCCCTTTGCATTCAAAAGAGATTCCTCCTGACTTGATGTGGGTTTGGCTCAAAACTAGGATATTATTCTGTGTAGTAGCAAAGAGAAATGAAGGAAGAGGATAAGGACAGGGATCTGCTGAGAAAGCCTATCCAGACACAAAACATGAAGTTGTTGACACTAATATAGAATCACTATATAATTAAAAAATGTATTGAAATTGTGATTCTTTTTCTTTAAATTAGTATTATTTTTAAAATTGTTTTGAATGCTGGGAACTCCAATGGTAGCTCTAGTAAAAGGCAGCATTCTGGAGGAAAGGGGATAGATTTAGACCTTGAGCCAATGCTTGCTATTGTCAGCATAAGCATACCATATTGTCAGTAAACATACAACATGCACGTTAAAGGAGGGAATGTGTTGCTAGAACTTGCTGTGCCATGCAATAAATTGCTATTAACTATCTATTTTAGTATTAATAATGTAACCAATAAGATAGGAGGAAGGAGGGTGAGCCACTGCTATTGTAAGCTTCCATTGCTGCAGTGAAGTGAGTGTCTTCTGATCTTGAAGAGGGCACAGACTGAGTACCATATCTCCTCTGGTCCTCTCTCGGGAGTAACATGTGGCCTGTTGATTTTTTTTTTTGTAAAAAAGAGGAGCTTCATAAATTTCCACCATAAAAATTTCTCGCCAACAACAAAATTGTGGATCTTGAGTAATACAGGACTTGCTTTGTCTGTACTCCTCTCCAGAAACACCAGGGTCCAGCAGGATGGGCAGGGTGAGTGCCTGGTCCTCAGATGACACTGATTGCAGGAGAGTGCAACAGCCAGCATATGAACATGATCACATATGAGCCACCCTGGTTTCTCTAGCAGCCCCCTCAGACATGCCTCCTGTGTGCCCTGTCCTCAAATAGCTGTCAGGGGGATGACCATGCAGATGGGGAACCTTGTCTGTGCTGTCCTGGCCTTACCCTGACTGTTCTTTCGTTCATTTGTTTGTTTCAGATGTGGAGCCGAAAAGAGCAGAAGCCATCTTCAATGACAGTAAGTGAGGCTTTCTTTAAACATCAGAAATCTATAATGCTAATTTTTAAAAATTAACGTTAGGAGTCTCTGAGCACTTCTCCTGGCCCTTAAGAGCCTTTTCTGATCCTTCTGCCTAATGAATGTGACCTTGTACTCTCAGAAATTGGGACTATGTCATTTTCTTCAGCATGCATTGGAAAGAAGGAGGTACCATAAGGAAATGTATAGAAGTTACATCAGCTTGTGATTATAATCAAAATGTTCTGGAATTTGGAATGACTAACAGCACAGAATTGTTCCTCATGAAAATATATGGAAATGTGACTGGTCTTCTCAAGGCATTGCTGTAGGTTTAGATAGAGATACCTTGTTTTACAGATGCTTTAAAGTTTTCAGGAAAAGAAGTCAGCTTGCTTGGAGATAAAATGGTTATAAAAGCTATATTTGCTTGCAAATGGTGTTTCTTCTAACTCTGAGAAGGTTTGATCAGTTCCTTAGCAATAAGATGTCAAACAATGGAAGATTAAATTGCATCATATTTTGGGTCTGATTTAGGTGCTGGTGTTCTGGGGCGCTGATGAAACTATGAGGTTTTTCCCTGTGTTTTGAACATTGACTGCTCAGGTGGTTGACAGAATTGTGCAGTTTTAGGACCAGATAGTGAGGATTACGAAGACCTTTCAGGAGGGAAAAGTTGTTCAGACAGTCTTATCAAATGTGGTATATTCTGAAGTTTGTTTTTCACATAAAACTTTCGGATAGGTAGATTTAGATTTCACTGATTTCCTTCATTGTGGTATTAAATCTTACAACAGGGCAGACTCTGCACGGAGCCCATGAGCTTCTCGATGTTGTGTGACTTTTGTTTCTTCTTCTAAATTTATGAACAGCTTTCAATCTGCAGTGGTATTCCTGACACTTTTGACTATGAAGTACTGTTAACATAATGTTGTGCAGATCCTAGCAGGAAAGGGATGAGGTTATACTATCTGTGGCTGCAGTGTTTCACTTCTGAGGACTCCAAGGGCCCTGGGGCTGGCAACGCCTCAGTGATGTATTACCAAGTTCTGCTTTGTCCCCCTCCCGGATCACTGTCTGGGAGATGAGCCATGCAGCAATGGTTTGGATTGTGTTGTCACTATGCAAATAATTCTCATCTCTGTCTCTTTTTCAATGAATTGGGATAGTCCTGTGTGTCAACTTTCCTAATGTCTAGCTGAAATTGGGACCTGGATGAAAACTAGTGGGTCTTGGTCCAGGTAGGATGGATTTGATGCTGTTTGGATGGGAGAAGACGGCTGAAGCAGGTCTGTTCATTGAGGAAGTTTCTACAGCTACACAGGAGCTTCAGCTGCTCCTGAATATCCTGAATTTAATAGCTGAAACTACGGATATTTTAATTCTCTCTGGGTTTGGATGACAATGCTTATTTTGTGTCATGGATGCATACCATGCTGGACGTATCCATGCCTTTGTCATCTCTGGTTGGAGTAGTGTGACGCTTTTTGCTTGAAGTGCCTGTCCAGGTCCACTTGCAGACTGCAGTGATCTGTTGCCTGTCTCCAGGTGACATCTTGCTGATGTAATCTGTGTGCATGCGTGGTAAAACCCCATGACTTGGATCATTCCCATCTTAGGTTTTGCCTTTTTCATGTTTTATCCCAGTGACAAATTACTTGGGACATTAAAGTTGGCAATCCCTGTATTTGGGAATTGTCTTGGGTGTGTGGTGAAGGTTTTCATTCCTGAATCAGGCTACTCACACAGTTAAGCCTGAATGTTTGACCATCATGGCTTTCCATGACAGTCAGTTGTTCATTCAGGCTTCTAACACATGGATTGTGCATGAGAAGCTCTCATTTGGGGGGGCTGGTGGAAGGTATGTTTTCTTGTTGATGTCAATAGGTGTAGAGAACATCTCTGGTGTGTAGTTTTACGTTATGTTTTCCACAGTCATTTGCAGAAATATCTACTAAACAGGAGAATAGATAGCTAATGCTCTCTTCCTGCTTTTTGGCAGTCTGTGGGTTACGGCAGAATAGATCAGTCAAGTCAATGGCAAAATCTGCATCACTGCGGATCGTTGGTGGATTGTCTTCTGCGGAGACCGGGGATTGGCCATGGCAGGCCAGTCTGCAGTACAATAACATCCATCGCTGCGGTGCAACACTCATCAGCAACACCTGGCTGGTATCTGCAGCTCACTGCTTCAGAGAGTAAGTTCCCGTTCTAGAATCTGCAGCAGAATGTGCCCCTTGTGTGTCAAGTTGCGTGGCTTTCCAGATTTGCACCGCACCCATGACTCTTTCCCAGAGAAACAATTTTGGAGGAGAGAAACAGGGTTAAGTAGGCCCATCAGTTGGATGCATCAATGAGAAATTAAAGACTGACCCTTGGGAGCAGAACTGGCAATTTTAAGTGTGGAAATCAATAGCTATTTGGCATATTGAGCAAAGATGAGCAGAAAAGGTAAGGTGACTGAAACGGTGGAGTATTTGTTTCCTGTTACACTTTACATTTCTTAAAGGTGCCTCTTTGTGTTACAATGAGGTTGCTGCCACTGTAGGCTGCTACCATCAGTTACCACCCCATGTTCCCACCACTCTGTTCAGCCATGCACTCCCAGCATTTTTTGTTTCAAGCATGGAAACTGTGAAGCTGCAGGGCACTTAAAGATGGAACAGCTGGCTGAACAGATTATCAATGTACAAAAAGAGTAATGGAGATGAAGAGTTTACAGCAGAAGAGCTTTTTGATTTGAGGACACCCTGTGGCCACACAATGGTTAGACCAGGGACAAGGAGCAGGGCAGGAATACAAGACCATGGCTGAGGAGGGAATGCAGGAGTACCCTCTTCTAGCAGCAGCCCACAGTTCTGTTATGGAAAGTAATAGATGCCACAACAGTCTAGTTGGGAGCTGGCTTGAAGGAGTTTTACAGTAAAGGCACTCAGCAAATTTAAAGTCCCAAACATATATTTACAGAAAAATACTTACAGCACTCTTACCTTTTTCAGCATGACTCACCCTCAGAAGTGGACTGCTACTTTTGGAGCTCTTTTGAAGCCACCAAGCTTGAAGCGATCAGTCAAGACAATTATTATTCATGAGAAGTACCTCTACCCAGAACATGACTATGACATTGCACTTGTGCAGCTCTCCAAACGAGTTGAGTTCACAAGCAGCATCCACCGTGTCTGTCTGCCAGAGCCGTCTCAGACTTTTCCCTACAACATTTATGCTGTCATCACAGGCTGGGGAGCTCTCACCAATGATGGTGAGTCTTGAGTCTACCAGGTGGCCTGTATGGTCCATAAACCGTGGCTCTGATCTGCTACTGACCTGATATCACCTCTGTAGCCACATGTTATATGGCAGCAATAGCTTTGTGTAGTTGTAGGCATCAGTTTCTTGTTCTAAAACTAGAGTGGATAAAGACAGAGTTACAATCCACTGGAGCAGAGAAAAGGAAGAAAACTCTTGTGTTTTCCCAGCCTTTCCATTTCAAATTGTAAGTTCTTAAGACAGGTAGTCCAGCCATGCACATGTTTATTTAACACCTAAAAAACTATTTTCCCAGCACTAGCCAAAGCTACAGATAACTCTGTGAGCTTTCAGGTAAGTGTGCAGAGCGAGCTGTGAATTACCCAAGCTCACACTCTTACCAGGTCACACTAAGAGCAGATTTAGCAATGGAATCAAGATGACTTCATTTTGTATCATCTGCCCAAATTGCTAGGTAGTTTGTGTTCCATGGAACACGGAATTTGTGTTATATGGAACATGTATAAAATAGATGGGTTTATACTTAAGGCACTATGTACCATGCAATCATTACTTCAGTCTTGATGGTACAGTTCCCAAGTGAGCCTGTGATTCTATGTACATTCTCATGAAGGGCCCAGCCTAGTCAGATCAACAAGCAAAACCTCCACATTAAACTAAGTCAAGTCTTAATATCCATAAGAGGATATTAAACACTCTTCCTGTATATTAACTATTTCAAAGTAATTATGTTGATAAATACACAAATTGTATTTTCTCTCAGGTCCAGCCCCAAATGCCCTTCAGGAGGCAACAGTGAAACTTATTGACTCAGACACTTGCAACAGAGAAGAAGTGTATGATGGGGACATAACACCCAGGATGCTGTGTGCAGGATACTTGGAAGGAGGAGTAGATGCTTGTCAGGTAATTGTAGCTGAAAATTAGAAAGGAAAACTACTTTAATGCTGACTGCAGTATCTGGTCCACCAAATCTTAATGGACAGTGTATTAGTCCTTTAAATAGACTCCATTCAAACAGGAATTTAGTTGTAAAATGAAATAGCATTTAGTACACATCCTTTAGCACTAAATGCTGTTATACTAATTATGAGCTAAAAATTAAATGTCTCAAGGAGCTAACATTAGACATCTGTAGGGATGAGAAGGAAGAAGATTAAGAATGTTAAGTTACCAGTTTAATTTCACTCACTGAAATTAAATTCTGGACTGGATCATATCATAACAGATCTGCTACAATGTGATCTTTGGTAACAGACTTGGCTCAGTGAAAGAGAAACTGTCTGAAACAAAGATAACTATAAGGAAAGTAGGTGTAAAAGAATGGGAAGGAAACATGCATGCTGCAGGTTTTCAAATGCTGCAAGGAAATGCTTATGTCCAAAGAAAGTATTTCCATAGTGACAACTTTTAAAAACATTATTTCTATTTATGTTAAAGATTGTACTTTTAAAGTGCTGGTTCAATACAGACCCTTTCCTGAATCCCAGTCCTACCAATTTTTACCCAAAGACAAACTCCCTGCAGAATAAGCCTGGGAAGCTCCTTCCTCTGTTCCTGGCTCAGCACAGAAGAAACCTAAGCAGAAGCGTGCAAGTGCTGTTTAATTCAGTAAATAATTTTGGTGGAAGCTGGAGAATTTGGTCTGTTGTGTAAGGATTGCCTCTCAGTCTGTAAGGTTTCCAGTTTAACTATTATTACCGTGTCATGCTATTAATAGTATCTGAATTCAGCCTTGGAAAGTGGATAACATCTTAAGGAGATATTATCTGTCTAGAAGACCAAGTTCTTGATGAAAGCTCCAAGCAAAAAGGAGATCTAAGTTCCTTTTTGTAATGTTATTGCTGCAAGTGACTAAAATTATTTAAGTACAGCAATTACTGTTATAAAAAAGTTTCCTTCTGTCTTAGATTGCTGTCTATACCTGTGTTTCCCTACTCTGTACAAGGAAGAGGACAAGGCAGGTGGGAAGCAGTGTTTCACAAAACACAAGAGAAGCATTGTTGGTTTTTTTTAATGTAACAGTATGGGAACAGAGGTCATGAGGTCACGTGGCAAACAGGAAAATACCCCAGACTTCTGACTCAAGTTTCAGAAACAGCCTGGATTCCGCACAAATGGCAGCTCTTGAAATACTGCTTGCTTACTTCTCTTATAGGATAGACCCTCCTGACTATGGAGAGAATTGTATTTTCTCTTCTGATCAATTAAATATTTTTCCCCCCTCCTCTTTTTCTAGGGGGACTCTGGAGGACCACTGGTTACTCCAGACTCTAGACTGATGTGGTACCTCGTGGGAATAGTGAGCTGGGGAGACGAATGTGCCAAACCAAATAAACCTGGAGTTTACACACGAGTGACTTATTTCCGTGACTGGATTACCACAAAAACGGGCATCTAATTCCAAAGTAAAAAATGGATTTAACTACATAGACTGTATGTAGCTCGTATGTGTCTGTAATTCTGAAAGGTTATTTTTTTAGTATAAATATTCCTATGTAATTTTGGTTGAAGCAACCTTAGCCTGCAGCAAGCACTACCTTTGCTGTCAGAGATCCTAACCCCTTCTGAATTCATGCTACATGTATGAAATTGTCTCCCTCATCTTTGAGCCATGAAACTTTCTCCCTTACCAGAAATCATGAACTGATGTCATTAAAATTACATTTAAAAGCTACCAATTTACCTGCTTTATAAATGCAGACATTTTCCAAGTGAAAAAAAGAAAGAAATTTCTTTTCAGCCATGGGCAAGGTCTGCAGCTGAATCTTCCTCCTCCGGTGAAGCATATGCTGTGTTTCCAGCAAAGTGAACCCTTGATGATTATTCTTGTTAGAGACTATCATCTGCACTGACTCCAGCTGAGAACCGGGGTGCTCACCTTGCTTCGTGGCCTTGGTAACTAAAAGTGGATCAGCAGGACTGAGGGTAGGTCCTAGCTAAGGAAAAGTAGGATTTTTGTGCTTGCAGTAGGTTGGAAGAGGAAAGAGAAAAGCTTGATGTTCTTATTGCAAAGCATTGAGCAATAAGCATCTTATTACATTTTAAACAGGAATTTTTGTGTGGATTCTGTGAAGTTCAAGTTGCTTGAAGTTACCATTGTGGAAGTGCTTTATCACAACACTGCTGCGACCTCTGTACCTGTTGTCTTCTAGATCTACTCTGTTCAACACACAATATGCTTAAGATGCAGAAACACAAGCTCTACCCAAACCGTTTTTGTAAAAAGTGTGCCCCCATGAGCAATCTCCCTAGAAAGAAACATGGAATTAAAATTTTTTCTAAAGGAAAAATCAATATTCACCACAAATTAACTGGGAACTACCTTTTTTATTCAAGAAACAGTATGCTTTTCCAAGGGCATGCCAGCCATGGAAACCATCTCACTCCAAAGAAAGCAGTTAGTGGTACTTCACTGGTGGATTCATCTCTGCCATGAAAGAATATGATCCCAAATATGAATATGTCTTACAAGAATGAAGAGTAATTTCATACTAAAGAACAGTCCCGATAAGAACTTCAGAGTAAATGCAATCCTTACACATTGATTAAGCACTTTTCCTATCTCTGTGCACGACCTCTCATGGATTGCTGGTGGAAGGGGGTCCTCTAGAGCCAAGGCCTCCAATATGGGGACCCAAAATGTCACTCCAGTACTGTCACCTGTAATCTTCAAATAGCCACTGGACTGCTTAGGCTGTGAATGCAGGACTCACAGGAGTCTGTAGGAGACATGGATGAAACTGCAAGTCCCACAGCTGCACCTACCACAGCTGAAAATTCTGCTGAAGCATCCTGCCTCCCCCACTGCTCAGGACTGGATCTCTCCTCAGCCTTCCCACTGTGAAAGCTCTCCAATAATCAGCATCCCTGGGAATGAGATGTTTGGCATTTCCTGAAAACTCACACCCTGAATTACAAGTCTACATATGAATGGAAAAACCTATGTTTAAGCTTTCGTGGTGTAGGAGGGGTTGTCTTGTTACTGGACTACTTCCAGCCATTCTGTATATCTTCTGAGTTTTGGTAAAAGACAAGTTGCCTTATCTCAGAAGGAAATCTTCTGAAGATTTTGGATTAGTTTTGGTTTTGAAATAGTAGTACCTTTATTCTGATTTTCCATGTGATTGTAAAAAGAAAAGGATCTCGGGACAGTTAGGAGGATAGTTAGATGCAGCAAATCCATGTCCTTAATTTATTGATGAAGTTTGTAATTTATGCACTTTTGAGTTGCTGCTATTTTTCAATTAAGAATTTACTCTAGGCTGGGTTCAGTTACAAAACAGAAACTTCATGGAGCTTTGAAATAGATAACCTAAAAACACTGTTTTCTTCTAGAGCTCAAGTCCCCTTTTTTCAAAGGCATCTTTAGGGAAAAAAAATTACATCTGGTTTTTTGTGCCTCTTATTGCTTTGAAGGTGAAAATCATGAGAAGTGTCCTTTACAATCAGCTGATGAATTGTGATTGAAAATAAACAGTAGTTCACTTTCACAGACAGCTAAGGCTTTGTTTTGCACTTAAATCTCTTTTTGCATAGCAAATGGAGGGGCAACAATAAGGAGGTGAGGCCCAGATACAGTCCTTAGAAACTGGTTCCTACCTCACACTGCAAGTGACATGTACATGCAATCCCTTCAATATGAGAAAGGCAGCCTTTATTTCAGATTTTCTCGTGAGTGGCTAAATAGCCAAGAGGTATGTGGGAGAATGTCTACCTTACTCAGGGAGTCCTGAGCCAGCCAGATGCACTTTTCATAAACTTTTTAGCAAACTGTCTGGCCTGGGTTTGTCTTATATTCCATGTCAGTGTTTTATTTATGATGACTCTGTTTGTCTTCTGCCTTAGAATAAAACAATGAGACTACTGTGTGATTAAAGAAAAGGTTTTTAAAAGCCTTGTATTATTGCTGATGTTAAGATTTATCAAGGATTTAAACAAAATAAAGGCAATATGTTTCATAACATTAAATGTCTTTATAAACAACGGATCCTTTTCTGTCTTTTTTTTGCATAGTAATAATCAAGATAAAATTTGAATATGACACAAAATAGACTAATCTTCCTTATTTGATATAAAACTATTCTAAAACTACAGCCTTCGGTCCATGCTCTGTCCTAGGAATCGTTTTATTATTAACAACGGTTGAACTTTACAGATGTTTCAGCGAAGACAAGGTGGGATATTTGCTTTTCTAAAATACTCAGAGGTGAATTTCAGTTAAGATAGCGCTATGTAAATTTGAGAATGGATCTGAGGCTTCATTCAAGAATTCACCACCTTGCTTCTGCCCTTGGAAAAAAACCTGTGTGTGATGTTGCATCCCTGCAAACTGGCTATGGGGAGCTCTATGCAGCTGGTACCAATTCTCCTGAGATTTCCCAGGTAGATTTAAAGGATCAAGAAACGTGTTCCAAACCTCTGGTTATTCAAATTGAGTTGTCTGGGGTTTGCCCAATGCTAATTTTCAGCTTGGAGCCGAAGTAGGAAAAAAAGAAGAGGCTGATTTCACAAGGCCTAATCATGTGAGGAGGTCTGGTTGAATGACATCAATCTGTCATCAGGATTCCTTAGGTAAGTAAAGCCTGTAGAAAATCCCATTCTACATCTGCTATTCCTGTTAACAAATTACATGAGATGAGAGCCAAAAGTCATTATTTAACCCAATGAATGTTTATCTGGCAACTTGCAACCTATGCTGGAGATTCATGAGCATGGAAAAGCTGGCTCTTGCTTTTGGAAATGCATTCATACACATCTCAGTGTGAAATCAGCTTAGGTAATTGGTACCCTTGTTTATCTACATTTATCAACATTATTAACATGGTTTCTAGGAAGGTGTCACTTGCTAGAACAGCTTTAAGTTGCATGATTCTTTGGCCCACCCTGCTGGGAAGCTGGAGTCCTTTTAAATATGCCATCAAAACACTCCTACACTGTATGGGTTGCCAAAAAGAAGAGACAAAGACTTTGCCAGTCAACACCTTGCTCCCACAAGAGCTGAGAGCAAGCCATAGCCTATGGCAGGATGTTTGGAAACCCCCTGAAGGATGTTGATGTAGATTTATGGTAACTTCTGGACTGGCCTGTGTGCTAAACTGAACTGTGTTTGCCTTAGTATTTTCAAATAACACATTTTTAGAGAAAAAAACTACAAGAGTTTTGTCTGTTAATTTGCTTATTAACTAAATCAATCAGGGAAACAAACGTATCTCCCCAAATCCCCACTTTGGAGTCCCCATTAAGAATGTGATATCATGCCTGGAAACTAGGAAATTAAGACTGAGAAAAACCCAAGTAGCTTGGATTTCCCCTGCAGATGGAAAGGAGATTTACAGCTATTTCAGCTTCAGTTCCTTATGAAGATACTGGCTCTAAAGATGTATTCTATACCTGGATGCAGAATGTATCGACAGTGGTGCACATAAACTGAAGTTACAGAGATTTGGGACATGAATAGGCTCTGGTCCGGAGGTGGTGACGTTCTCCTGGCCACAGCCTCATCCCACTCATTGCCTCAGCAAGTCTGTGAACTGACAGCTCTGCTCCCTACCTTTTGTCAGTCTCAAAAGCTATACATGACTTTATCATGATGCAAATATGGTGCTGGGATTTCCTTTAAAAGTAATTTATTTAACCAAATTTACTAAGATTTTAATGTCATATGTAATTTTTAAGAAGAAGGCTATGAGGAAAAAGAAAAATGACACCAGATGTTTCAAATTTTGCAGTCTGAGAAAGTTAGGGGAAAACCTGTAAGTGTTTTGATTTGGTACAATCAGCCTAGAGAGTTCCTGAGTACACCTACTAAATGATGCATTTGGGAACCCCTTTCTTTAGCTTCTGGGGTAAACAGAATCTGTCCATTTCATTGTGGCACTTTATCTCAGAAGGCCCATATTCATGGTTTCACTGATGGCTAGTGTTTGCCTGGTTACTGCTAAAGGGTTATGCGAGAATTAATTGGATGTTGCTGTTTCTCCATTAAGGCAAAAGGCTTCTCAGTATTTGCTGTGACTATGCAAAATCTGTTTCATGTGAGATTACTGTATTGAAGTGGACTGGTTCTTGACAAATGTAATGACCTGGACAGAAAGACGGTAGGTAGCAGATTTTTTTTTTTACTGTTATTGCTTTTCATAACACCTTTGATGGGTAAGTTCTTGAAAATAAGAATGGTTAGGTTAACCTTAAAGAAGAAAAAAAAAAGTTTATTTTTTTAAGAAAGAAACCACAAATATAAAGGTAAAAATCACTGACAAGACTAAAAATAATGCAAGTGACAAAACTGAAGCTGACTATTTTTTGCTGTCTGTAAACCCTTCTTCATTTCCCCCCCACCTTTGTCATTGGGGCTCCTGTTAATTCCGTTCCTTGGATACATGCACAGCTCTTTGAAATTACTGTATTGAAATAATGAAAGTAATTCTTCTATGTTCTGATTTTTATGTATTATGTGAAAAAGCTACAAAGGAAATACCAGCCTTAGTATCAATTCCTTTACTGGTAAGGGTTGCATTTGACATGCCGAATCTCTTATACTGTCTCTGAGTTCGGCATTCCAGACCTCTAGTGGCCCCTTGTGGTTCTCTGAAATTTGCCCACATCTTCTCCGATTATTTCTGCGTGTGAAATCAGCAGTGTAGCCTGGTCCTGCCAAAGCACAGCCCAAGTCTGAACGAGCACAGTGTTGTCCAGCTGCTCTTAATCTTTGTTACTAATTAAGTACAAAAGGCTGTACGCGCTGTTGGACCGAGGTGTAAATCTTGAGGGTTATTAGAACTCTGTTAGAGAGAGAAAAATGCCAAAATAATGCACTGGATGCTCACAAAGAGGACAAAGTTTGGGTCTTCTCGTCCCTAGAAGTTCCCAAAACCCCAATCAAGATAGACAACAACCTTGAGCCTTTTTTTTTTCTTTTTTCTTTTTTTTTCCCTTGCAGACAGTACGATGCAGGTAGTTGGTTGGTCTGTTTGGGGCTTTTTTTAAAGTTATAAATATTTTCAAATACAAGGTGACTATTCTGTATACACTGTATGCAAGGACACTTTCCAGTGCTTGAATCCTCCCATTCTAGACAAGGTGTGCCAATGGTATCAAGGTCTCACCTACTCCAACGACCAGGGGTAACAGAAGGGAAGGCAGGGTTCAAGGCGAAAGGAGATTAAACTGGATGATGGGAAGGTGGGCAGTGCTGGGATCTTCATTAAGAGTTTGGGAAATGGGAGAGAAAATATTTATAGGAGGAGATGTTGGGTTTACGGGGTGGTGTGGAGTTGGTGGTGGAGGCAGTGCAGTGGCTTGGCTTGGTCTCTTCTTCTTAATCACCACCAAAACAACAGGAGAAAAGGTTTCCACAAGTGTGGAAGGTTTCCACCACCCTGGCATGGGCTGAACTTTGGTTTTGACAACTCTTTGCCAAATCTCCTCAACAGCCTTGGCTACTCTAGCATTTCGCAGTTCGGTCCCCTAGACCCTTTGAATGAAATTTTGCCTATTTGTGCGGTAGGTGACATCCTGCTGGGGCTTTCCTGCGAGATGTGGGGGCAGGTACTGCAGGAGCAGGGCCAGGGAGCGCTCTTCATCGTCTAGACTGGTCACGCTTGAACCTGAGGGGGATTTATCAATTTTGTTATTTTTAACAGCACAGTGTGTCACCTTTCGAGCAGAAAATGGCGCAGTACTTCCACCGCTTGAGCGGCTCCGGCCGTGCAGTGGCTGCGCAGCCCCTTCCGCTGCCGAGGCGCAGCGGCCCCGCCTCCCCAGGGCGGCCCCGGCCCGGCCCGGCCCCTCATGTCGGCGCAGGCGGGGAAGCGCCGCGGCACCGGCNGCGGGGGCTGCAGCCGCCGGGCTCTGCTGGGGACCCGGGTCGGGGTGGTATGACGGGAGCCCATGGGCTCTATCGGGGTTCTCCGATCTGGATCCGAGGTGTCGGTACTCCCACATTAGCCCGGCTGGGCAGTAACGGGGTTTGATCCTCCCCTCCCTCTCTCTCTTTCTCCGCCGACAGAACAGGGAGCCTGCATCGACTGGGATTAGCCCCTGGAAGCCCTGGGTAGGTGGGATGAGTCCAGGCCTCCGTGCCATCACAGCGTGCTGAACAGCGAGTAGTTAACACTGCTTCAGCCTGCGCTTACCTGGAGGTAAGAACCAGGTGAAACCAGCGCACCGCTACAGCTCCTGTGTCTTGGCTGCTCTTCAGAGCATCTCAGTCCTTCTTGGTAAGGTGTGGCTTCTTGGTTTGGCCATAGGTTATGTCGTGCAAGCAGCTGAGGCTTTAGAAAATGAAGAACATTACCTAAACAGTTAAATACAAGGTTGACATTAAAACTGATAGTGGTGGCTTTTAAAAGGAAATAGGCAAGTGTATAAATATTGAGCCTCTGGTAAGAACTAGGACGTAATGTTAGAATGACTTTTTTGCATGCATTGCTTTGAAACAGATGCAATACTGTTTAACTAAAATGAGAAGGAACTTGGATGCAGGAATACATTAACCAAGTTTAAATCCTACTTGTGGAAGGAGATATTTTGCTTTACCTGATGGGTGCAGTGGCAGCATCTCAATGCTGTAACTATGACTGCAGGAGGAGAATAGGGAATTAGAAAATATATTGAAAGAACCAATATCAAATGAGTCTGTGTGAAACAGGTGGTGAAGGTTCTCCTGCCAGTTGATCTAGTCGTAGTTGTTTACAAAACTGTTGAAGAGGGCATACAGATTGAGATGACTGTCAGCAGCCAAAGCAGTGGAAGCTGAGCATTTTTATCCAGGGGTGGATCACCTTGCTCATCTTAGTACCACAATACTTTTCTGTCGTGTAGTCCCAGAGTGCTAGTGCTGTTTGTGGAGGATGATTGTGGAGGAGCAGAAGAGCTCTGGTCTGTTACGAGATGATGCTGGCTTGCTTTGAGGGGGACTTCCAGTCTTGTGCCTTAGGCAGTAACTTTTAACAGGGACTGAAGCCTGTGACTGTGAGATGTGTGTTGCACTCTGTCTTGAGATCTGGCTCTAGTAAAATGGTCATTGCTTGTCTTCAGCCATTGTGGTGTCAAGGGCATGGGAGCTGCACGGAGTGGCTGTGGTGTAGACTGTGATGGAGCTGCCTCATGCTCACTGCCTTGAGTGCTAGCTGAAATGTAGGAGCTGGTATCCATTCTGTGGAAGAGCTCTGTGGATGAGATTTGTGGCCTGCGTCCAATGTAACTCTGTCCCTTGCTGTGCTATTTCAGCGCTTTCTAAAAACCAAAAGGACAAATTTTGTGTCAGAATGTTGTAGTCTACATTGTGACAGACTGCAGGTGCCAGGCCTCAGAAATGTTAAGATGTTTGCCAAAGTCACCTGAACAGTGAATAGGAATTATGCTTTGGGCAGGTTTGAAAGCTATTTTAGGATGTATTTGTGCTCTTGAATAAAAAAAAGTCTTCTGTATGTCTGGGCCCTTACTTTTCAATCTCTTAGGAGAGAGGGTTGTCAGCTATGTGTAGTTTCCAAGACAGTTTGTAGAAAGCCAAAATAAGATACGTGATCCAGAATATCAGTTCTTATCACAACTACAAAAGTACACACTGGGTCTGTTTTAGTCATCCTGTGTTTGGTGGCAGTCACCTGCCAGGCTCAGGAAGCACCAGTTCCCAGCGTGCCTAAGTAAGAAGCAAGGTGCCCAGGGACAGCTTGTTCCTAATCCTGGTGCTTAGTTATCACCAACTTAACAATGAAAACATCACTGTTGATGACTGAAGGCCTTAACAGCACAAATTTTGTTTTTTCTTACAATCCTATCGAACTGTGTAACTGCATGTCTTAGTTAAATATTGCATTAATTCACATCTTTAGGTGTTAGTTTCTTCAGTTAGCTAAAACAGTAACTTGTTTCGTAAGGCTTTTCAACTAACATAGAAATAATGCAGCATAAATAGCTATTTCTAGCCATTCAGGGATCTTCTGTCTTATTTTCAAAAAAATCTACTGATCAGATAGATGCAAGTTGATCAGCTTGGACCTATTAATATAAAATGAAGTTGCTCTTTTAATAAATCTGACTGTGGCAAATACAAGAAATAAGTCTTGCATTTCCTCAGTGTGGAAATTAATGTCTGTTTGTATTTTGAAAGCATTTATTGAGGATTTGGGGGTTCTTGTCTTCTGGCTGGTGTGTGTTTTCATTACCCAGGTGCTGAGGGGTTCCACAGGCTTCTTCATGTTCAAAGTGATTCCTGTGTAACATCACTTTTTTATTTTTCAGTTCCTTTAATAAAGAACTGAGTGGTGTGGGGAGGGGGTGCCAACTGTGAAATTGCATCCAACATAACCAGCTCATGTCTTTTTGTAACCCTTCTAGTGCAAACAAATCACATTGAATCATGGCAGCAGACTCCATGGAAATTGATGATGCTTTGTATAGGTAAGAATATCTGATTTTTAAGCATCGCACGTGACTTCTCAGGAACACTTACATTTACATGCACTAATGTCATAATTTCATTCAACCCTCAGCTTTTACTGTGCTTCTTGGTCCTCATCATCAATATCTCTGTTACCCTTCAGACTTCAGGGTATTGGATTTTGAGGCTTTTCTGTAGATTTTAAAAAAAAATTATTTCTTTTGTGTTAGTTTTGTTTTAATTTGTTAGCTGGGAGTGTCTTGAGATCACTTGGCATGGCAGTAGTTCAGAGAGTCTCTTCTGGGACAAATGGTATCCCTGTAAAAGCATGATGGGATGAAAAGCTTCTTTGTATATAAAAAAAAATTAAAAATGCTTATATGCAGAACAAATAAGGCTTCTTTTTAATTCAGTGCAATACTTCTGGTGTTGTGTCACTTTACTTTTTGGCAGTAGCCTCATGAAAGTCATTCTTTTTCTTGGTGGAAAAGGTGATGTTAAGAATGGTTTAATTTTAATTGTAGAGTTGGAAGTTAGGGCTCCCAGATTTCAGAATCTGACTACTAAAGCTATGTCACCCTCTGGGTTGAAGATTTCTGATAGGAAAGAAATTCTTTTGCATGCTTGTGTCTTCAATAGTTAATTCCGAAAACTTGTTTAGCCTGAAGAAGTTTTGCACTGATTTAAAATTAGAAGTTGTTTATCTCCTCTAAAACCTGACACTGACAAGGTCTGTAGTAAATGCATTTCACTATATGGATTGTGAGTGCAAATCCTATGTTTGATAAACACTTGAACTTTTAAAAATTTTTTTTCATGATTGAGAATTCTTGACTTGCTTTAATATGCTCTTGACTTTGTGTCTTGTTTTGGTCTGAATTTATCTTTTCTGTAGTCGCCAGAGGTATGTTCTTGGAGACACAGCAATGCAGAAGATGGCTCAGTCCCACGTATTCCTGAGTGGTATAGGTGGCCTTGGTGTGGAGATTGGTAAGTTAGGTAACATTTATTTAAGGAGACGCAAGTGTGTATAAACATACTGTCCCAGAATGCTTGTAAACCTTAAATTTAAATATAATCAGCATGTCTGAACTCTCTGAGTGAATGTATGTGTGCATAATGCGTATGACTTAACATTGCAGGTGTAGGAAAGATCCTGGACTTAAGTTCTCATTTTACTAGAACAACATTTCAAACTTTCCTTTAAAATGTGCTTCCATGAGCCAGATGGCTTTACCCAAATCTTGTGTCCTGGGTGAAGGTTTAGGGTAGGTAATCCAAGTTACTGCTTCAGGCATCAGTATCAATGAATGTACTATAGGAATAGCCATAGCCCATATTATTCCCAGGTAGGAAATGGGAGGGTATGTAGGAGAGCAGAACTATTTGGTGAAAATGCACAACTGTCCTGATACAAGAGGCTCCTTAACAATTTCCCTGTCTCTTTATGAGAAAGACTTGTTTTAGATGGTTCGTGCCTGGGGTATTACTCCTTCAGTTGGCTGTAGTGGTTCTCTGCACTAGATGCCAGGACAGTCATGGGGTTTTACAGTTTATTGTCGCTAGCATCTCTGTAATCACAGTTGTGGGATGAACAGTTGATAACTGAGAAATGTAGAAAGCCTTTTTAACCTTGCTTATGTTATTTTGCTTTCAGGGGTGCTGTAGAATGCTTGAGCCAAATGTAAAACAGAAAAAACCCTTAAACTATGAAGTACTTAACAATGAAATACTATTATTGTCCACCTGAATAACTATGCAATTACAGATTTGCAAGTAACCTACAATAGTCCCTCTGTCTGTTTTTGCTTTGTTTTTGTTTTTTCAGCCAAAAACATCATTCTGGCTGGGGTAAAGGTATGTAAAACAGTTCTGTTGTTGGGTATTCTTGGGTGAGCATGAGAAAAAAGCACAGCACTACTAACTAATTAATCTAAAGTTTCTGAATCTGTTTTTCAGTAGAAGGGTTGCAAAACATTTGAGAACCTGAGAGTGAAAACTTTCAATAATCTGGATGTTTTAGTGGTACAGTCAGAATCACGTTAATGTCCACTGCACTCTGAAATAGCTCATAAAATATTTTGGCCAGCTGCTGATTAGATGCGGAATCCTTTTGTACAAAGTGGCTTCTCCTAAATGGAGTGGTCCAAACTCAAAGGCCAAACTATTCAAAACATGTTATCCTGTTATGTCGTCCATTAGAATCCTTTTGTGTAGACATTAGGATGGTTGACTGTTTTAATCCAACAACTGCTATTGTGCTGCTGAGATTAATTTTATTAGCAAGAAGCCTTTTAAAACTTTTCAGTAGAAAAAAAATCAAATGAGTCCTTTAACTCGTTCACTTTCAGATCACAACTGCCCCTGTATCACAGTCTGGCAAAAATCATCCTTGATACTTAAATGCTGACTGTTATCACTGCAAACTGGGAGGATAATGCTTAATGAAGTGCATATTGCAGTTGTATTTTGGTCTCTCAAACAGTAAGAGTTTGGGAAAGAGGTTGGAAGTGCTTGTTCTTATATATGCTACAACTAAATCTTCTGCAGTGTTAGTCCTCCAGCATTTTATGTGGGGCTTAATCTCTGCTTTTGGGTGCTGTGACCATGTATATTTCTTCCAGCAAATGCTTTTTGACAAACTTTCTTAGGCTCTTACAGTTCATGACACCAAGCACTGCACAAAATGGGATTTGGGGATCAACTTCTTCATCCATGAAGATGATGTTGCGAGTCAAAGGAACAGGTTAGTGAAGGCTTTGGAGTGAGCAAGGACTGAGCTTGACAGTTTCATCAGCATCAAAAATAGCAGTTTGTTGTCCAAGAGCTGGTGGTACATATCAAAAACCTGTTAAACCCTTTCTCTGGAGCTGCTGGCTGTGACTACGGTGCCCAGGTAGATATTAGAGGAAGTCTAGACTGGGACTGAGGTTCTGAGTCACAAGTGTCGCTGCTTATAATGCAAATTTAATAGTGGGGGCCAGCGTGCATTTCTTCCTTGGGCTTTCTCAGCCACCTGTACAAGGCTGGACAACAGTCATGACATCAGACCATCCGTGAGTCCTGTGGTGTATTGGACACAGCAGTTTTCCTCAGACCCACTAGGGATTGAAGTGTGAATAAATGGGTTGGTGTTTGTTGCCAGGAGACATTGTGAGGGCCTCTTGTAGGGCATGTGTAGCGTGAAATTCTGTATTGAAAACACAATTTTGTAGATACATAAAAAATTGAAAATTGCTCTTCTTTCAGGGCTGAGGCCACACTTCATCGTATTGCAGAACTCAATCCATATGTCCATGTAGCAGCAGCAACTGTGCCACTAGATGAAACCACAGACCTGTCTTTCCTAAAGCACTACCAGGTATGTCACTCTTAAAGCACTTGTATGTCTATTTGTGTATTTAGCTTAGAGCAAACAATTTGAGTTTTTTAATGTAAGTAAATACAGTGAAGAACTTTAAAGAACATTTTGAGATGAGGTAAAGAAAACAGTAGGTCTTCTTTTTGGACTGGTGAAGTATTGTACTTATTTTTTTCAAGACTGAAACAGTGGGTTTGTGTTCCCACCACTTTCTTAGTACACTTAATATGGACTTTGCTATGACACTAAATAGCTAAGTGGGGTTGCTATATAAATTCTTTTCTTTGAAGGTGAAGCTGTGACCCTTCTTTGGAGCTACATAGCACAGATGTTCTGCATATATTCTGTGTGCTGTACTCCAGGCAGCAGAAGCTCAGGCTATATAATTAGATCATTCATGTGTGTATGTGTGTATGTAATGAAATGTAAGTGCCTCTGTGATGGAGTGAGGGTGCTTGCAGTTGTTCAGTCAGCTGTCTCCTGCCTGGGTGCATGGCTCAGTCTGAGTGGGGAACCTCTACTGTGTGGCTCACATACAAGCACACCAAGTTTCTGAATGTCCCAGCTACAGCAGGCCATGTGTAACTGAATGGGATGCAGTGCATGTGCCTTGGAACCCAGTACTGTCCTAGACATTAAAAGAATGCTTGCAGAAATTCTGTGTCTAGAATTTTATGAGCACAAATACTGGAAGCCTATGCAGACTTCTTGGTGTGCACTGAGGAGTATCATTTGTGTTTGTTTGCTACGTTTAATCCTAAAATTAAAAATCTACATTTTCACTGAGATTATCCATAACTGTTTTGGTAAATATTTTAACTGGGTTTTGAGTTTCACAGCTGCAGTTAAAAAACCAAACAAACAAAAAACAAACAAAAAAATTGAGAATTTGCTGTTCCTGCTCTTAGTCATTTTGTTTCCAGAACTTGTGGAGTGGTAACCAATCTGCTTTAATGAGAAAACTTCCTCAAGACTGCTTTCTCTTATGTGTGGAGGATAGGAGTCAGAACACCTAAGTAACTTACTCGTAATGCTAGTTTTTCCATAGGCTGAAGATACTGATTGCTTTCAGTGTCTTAGAAGTATTTCTGTTCTTGTTCACAGTGTGTGATATTGACTGAAGTAAGTCTGTTGCTGCAGAAGAAGATTAATGACTTCTGTCATGCTCAGCAGCCACCTATTAAGGTAATAGAAGAAATGAAGCACATGAATAATCTGTACAGTGAGCATTCCAGACCTCGAGGGTGTTTTTTCCAAAAATGGAGAAAGCTGGTTATGAGGTATATAATTCTATGCAGATGGCATGTTGATGGAGCAGCAGGAGTTTTTGGGAGTACAGTGCTGCTACTGGTGTTATCTGGATACCAGCACAGGTAACCACAGCTCGGTCCTTAATTAAAAAACAATTGTGTTAAAGAAATAAGTTTTCACTGTTAACTCAAAATGGTTCTGAAAGAATGTGCTGAGACCGAAGGACGTGCTGCGGCTGAGTGTAAGAGAAGCATTAATGGCAGTATTTCACTGTGTGGTGGTGTTACTCTTGTGTTGTGTATGGGCTCAGAAATGATCTTGCAGGTTCAAGGTCGGTCATCGGTACTGTGCTGTGTAGTCAGTGGCCCGAGTACATGACAGGTTTCCACTTAAGAATTATACCTGCTGGCCTTCAACAAGGTCCAGTGTGAGGCATCTTTTCTTTGGCTTGTGCTGTTGTAGGGATACTCATGATTTTTACTTTCTCTTGTAGTTCATCAGTGCAGATGTGTATGGAGTATGTTCACGTTTGTTTTGTGACTTCGGTGATGAATTTGAAGTGCTGGATGCAACAGGAGAGGAGCCAAAGGAGATCTTCATTTCAAATATAACACAAGTAAGGGATAAAAATCATTGTGTTGCTTTAACTGTTTTTAAAGTGACTCATTATTGGCTCCTTGAAAAGGAGAGTGCCAGAGTGCTTCGCTTGAACAGCCTGCTAAGCAATTTAAAATTGGCAGTACAGGATAAGCAAAGTTACTTTGGTTACTTTGTTCTTGCTGATGCCTCCTGGTTGTTGCTTACTATGTAACACACAATACTGATTTTTTTAATTGGAGAAAGAAATGAGAAGATGTAGGAAGAAGAGGACATAACTTTGGTGTGGGAATAGGGTAAGTCTTCTAAGGAAGTGTGAAAGTAGGCATGAAAAGAGCCCTTTTTATGAGAAACTGCAGCACTTAGAGGTGGACTACTGGAATAATCAAGGGCATTGAGAGCATATTTTGAAAAGAAATTTAAAGATTTGTTTTAACCTACCAAAGCAGAGGCAATGAGAAGAGGATATTATTGCTAGTATTTCCAGTGCAGAATGTTAGGATGTCCATTTAATCTTGTATTATTGTTTTGTAAAGGGAAATGACCTTAGGTCCTTTTTTTGGTTCTGGAAGTACAGACAGTAAGCTCATTCATCCAGCAGCAAGTCTTTTGTCTTATCTCTAGACTAGATATAATAATAACCAATCTAGGAGGGGTTGTACAGCAAGTTGGGTTTGATCTGGATTAAAGCTTATGATATCATTTGGGTAGCCTGTTCTTTGGTGCCTTTAAAAGGGAATAGATAACTTGATTTTTCTCATTGATTACATAAGGAGTACACAGGTGAATTTCATGGCTTGTGCTGATTACCTGCCAAGTCAAGGAATGAATATACATTTGTATATATGTCCTGTGTTCCATAATCTGATACTTGAGTTTAGTTGTATCTTGCTTCCACTCTGAAGTGTAAAACTGATGAGAATTAAAACTCAATGCCATCAAGTGGCTGTTCTTGTCCTGTAGACAGGGTCAGGGTGGCACTCCATCCCTAAATCAGAGCAGAATTTTCTCCAGTCAACTCCTTTGCTTTTGTTCATTGTCACAGAGAATGTGATCCCCTGTGATTAAGTTCTGTGCTACTTAACTGAAATCTTTCTTCTATTGGGGACTCAGGAAGGGATGGCAGGAGACTTTACAGGCCAGGCTTGCTTGCAGATCCAGCATGTTACAGCCTGAGGTGCAGCACAGTCTTGATGAGCTGCGTTCAGACTGCAGCGAGGTCTCTTGTACGTGGCAGGTTGGCGTCACACCCTGTAACAGGATGAGATGTTGTCTGAGATTCCTGCCAGTGTAAGCTTGTCTGTGACCTGCTGAGGCTGTGTCTTTCCTGTAGGCTGATGTCCAGCTTTGTAAGCTTCCTAACTTCCAAGAATGAGTTTGGATGTCCTTTTTAAGGATATTAGAAAGGAAGCTTGGAGTAATAAGGACCATTCACAATACTTTATTTTTTAATGCCTCTGAAAATTTCTTTGCACATAGAGGCCATTTTTAGTTTGGAAAAAGGAGATAAATCTGCTACTCTTTCAGAACATCACAATGGATTTGAATGCTGAGAACTAATAAATGCAGATTGCTAACATACTGAGAACTGGAAACAGTGAAAACGAGAAAGTTTGTGTTGTAGAAACACTGTTAAATGGAAAATAGTAGGACTGAAGAAGTTGTCATAGGTAACTCTCTTGCTGTGACAGAAATAAGATGTTAAAAGTTTTAAGAGACTGAAGTTTCAGTTGACAAAAATCTGTGTGCCTTCAATACAATGTGACCCCTTTGCACAAGACACTTTCCTCCTTGCTGACTGTCATTTTTTGTTTCAGTCAAATCCTGGTATTGTCACTTGCCTTGAAAATCATCCACATAGGCTTGAAACAGGACAGTTCCTGACCTTTCGGGAAGTTAATGGAATGTCATGCTTGAATGGATCCACACACCAAATAACAGGTAAGCTGTTGCTGACTCGTTTGCAAGGTACCTATTTTCTGATCTGATTTAGCCACTGCAGTGTTAGTTACTGTAGCTGGAGGAGCACTGGGTTATGCAGAACTCCAGTGAGCTTGCATGAAAAAATTGCTTTTTGGTGCAAAGGTCTTCCTAGTGTTGTCTTGATGCCATTTCCATTTAGTAGTCTTGCTGAACTCATCTTCCTGCCTAAGGAGCCAGTGGAATTGCTCAGCTCAACACCTGGAATCTAGTTGGCAGCCTCTGAGCTGACCATCATTCATCTGCTGATGAAACTGGTTTGGTTTTTTGGAGGGTCCCATAAATGCCTGTGCTTCTGTCACAGTTTTGGATGCCACTTGGTGTGTCACTGTTCGCCTTGTAGCTTTTTTGGGTGACAATTTAAGTGTACAGGGATGCATTAACAATGTTCTGTTTCTAAGCATGATTTGGAAATAATTTTCATGATTTATGTCTACCCTGCTTTGTTCTGCTTTATGCATGACTCAAGGCATTCTACTTGATTCCTTTTGGATGCTGAGGAATTTCCCAGTTCACAGGTCTGAATGCCTGTTTGGAGCAGAAGAGAGCAAGTGGGTGGTGGTTGTTTGTTTTTATTTTGGGTTTTTCTGTTTTGCGGTCTGAGACAAAAACCAGTACCCTTAAAACATATGCTTGAGTCTGTTTCCTCTGGGCCCTTGCATTTTGCTTGAATTGATGCGGCCGTCAGTTCCTTTCTCTTATTCATGGCTTAGCTTTTGGTTTTAGTTTTCCATGAATTAACAATTTTTCTGTCTTTTTGCCTTGCCTGAATGATGCTTCCTGTGTATGAAGGGGAAGATGTGACAAAATGCTCCAGCTGTCCTTTTATCTTTGCCTGTAGTTCTCATCACAGGGCTAAAATCCTACTCTGAGCAGTTAGTAGTGTATATTGCTGTGCACAGTCTAAATAAAATTAAGCATGATTTCATTTTTATTACAGAGCTGTGGTCATCAGAATTCTTGTTAAATTTGCTGCCACTTAAAAAAGCTCATTTCATAACAGACCATGTGAAACTAATACTTTGTCCCTCTGCCAGTTTCTAGGTTAATCCTGTTAGGATAAGCTGTGCTTATGCTTTCAAAACAAGGTTGCCCACTGCAAAATTGCAGCAAAAAAAGCACTGGTAAACCCCCACTTCCTTGTGTACAGAACTGTAGCATCCAATGACACTTTGAATTATCTGTCTCTGTTTATTCTCATCTCTTTCAGTGGTGTCATCTTACTCCTTCAGCATAGGTGATACATCAGAGATGGAGCCTTACTTGCATGGAGGCATAGCTGTGCAAGTGAAGACGCCCAAGATGTGTTACTTTGTAAGTGTGTGCTTGACAGAACTGGGTTCTCGGGTGTTCATGGCCTGAGCACTGGAAGCAGAGTTCAGCACGTACATGTTTCCTAGAATTATAGAATGTCTTGTGTTGGAAGGGACCCATAAGGATCATGGACTCCAGCTCCTGGCTCTGCACAGGACAGCCCCAAAAATCACACCTATTTAAAGATGAGTCTTGCCACTAGGGTCTGAAACATCTCTCTGACCATTTTTGATAGACTGAACTTGCAGTAGATAATTAGCGTCTATTGTGGTATGAATAATGAAGAGAGCAATAGCAATGCTAGTCAGAAAGGATATTTGTTTCTTAATCTCTACAGGAAGAGTCTTGTTTTGTCAGGTAGCAGTGGCTGTTGTGTTCTTAAGTAGTGTGTTGTTGTCATGAATTCTATTTTTCCAGGAACGGCTGGAGAAGCAGATAACAAATCCATTATGCCTTGTTGCAGATTTTAGGAAGCCTGAGGTAATTAGCATGTGGGGATTTGGGCATAAATGCTCTAATATTAAAAATACATGGATTGTAATCTAGCTTTATGTTT
>VYZT01048167.1:2100-18017 GCA_013400735.1 Pomatostomus ruficeps
ATCCTGAACTACAGGGGAGGAAAAAAGTGCAAGGAGGAGGAAGCTCAGATGTGTAATCTAGTTGTAAAATATCTACCTGATATTTTCCAAGTACATATATTTCAGGACACCAAACTCTCTAAGATGATAGTTATGCTGCTGCTGTAACATACATATACGCACAGAATTCATAAAGTTTAATGACTGGAAAAAAGCTATAGCCATAGAAACAGTCTATGTTTTACATTGACACAGAGATTAATTCAAACCTCTTGAGAAGCACATCCATGTTGAAGAAGCGATCAAGAGAGGGCAGCAACAGGGGCAAGCAGATAAGCTTCACAAAACAAAACTCTTCTATAGACCAAATTCATCAATAGTGTGACAGGTGTAAAGACCAAGCAGAAAGGATTGTTTGGATTTTACATTAGTCTTCAGCTGGTAGCCTACAGCCACAGCATCCAGCAGTGGATGACTGAATTACCAGCTAACAGCCAGCAATCTCACCCCTCCCTTTTGTTCTTGGCAAAGCTTTGTCTTAAAAAGAAGGAAACATACTGGTATGACTTCAGCTGAAGTCATAGATATTAAATATTTTTTAAGTATTTTTTTCTTATTTTGATCAGCCATAACTAGACTTTTTGATTACATTAATAACTTTTAAAATCCTCCTATACAGAAACTCTCATCGCTTAAAAGTGATTTGGTACTTCCTTTAAATGTCAAACTGTGGTTTCCTAAACTATTTAATCAGGTTTTAATCAATTTAACTCTTTTAGTTCAGCCTGGCAGTGCTGAAATTAGAATTAAGACTCACAGGATAATTAAGGCTAGCACTAATTTTGGGAAGTCTGCATCCCATCACATCAGATTGCTCAGGGCTTTATTCTGCCTGGTCTTGAATACTCTGAAGGATGAAGATGGCACAGCCTCTCTGGGTTCTCTTTCAACTGCTTTATTTTCTTCATTGGAGAAAAATTTATGTCAAGCCAGAAAAGAAGTTAATTTTCTGTTAATTTCAGCAAAAGTTTCTGTTGTTTGACCATCTTCTCATTTCAATCTGTGGACCTGATGAAGAAATCATATGGTGATGTTCTTTGATGTGTGTTATGCTGGAGGTCAGAATAGAGTAAGTGGCATAATCCCCTATGGCCTTAAATTCTGTGTATCTTTCCCAGTGACTCTGACAACAGAAAAAAATCCTCAGCATTCCATTCACTGAAAATCCAAACAAGACATAATTAGTCCCAATTTAAGGCTGCAATGAGTAGAGGAAAGAACCTAAAGCAACTGAACTTATCATGTTTGGGAATCAGGATTTAAAGGGACCACAGGAGACTAGAGCTGCTTTCTTTCTTATTTTCGCATTTTTGGACACCACCAAAAGTCATATGGTGAAAGCTGACAATTACAGTTCAACAAAAACTGCATCCATTCCAAGGATCTACTGCTTTCCACTCCAAATTATTTCTTTAGACTGTTTACCAAAAGCTGAGAATATATTCCTCGAAAAGTGTTAAACAGTGAGACTACTAGGCGCCCTAAAGAGCAACTAGCATTTACTGAAGAAAAAGAATTTACCCTAAAGCTAAATAAACCACAAGCACATTACAAAAATTCACGCTGGGGATGGATAGCTTCACTGGAGTGGCTGAGCAGGCATGCAGACTCTCCTCTGTGCTATTACTGCATTCTCACTCACTGACGACTGAGATAGGTCTGTATGTGGTTACCTATAGAGCTTGTTTCCAGAGCTGTCAGCCTCTTGCATGCCTTAAACTCACTTAAATGGATAAGGCAATTGATAATAATTGAAATAATATTAAAAAAAATCATGTCTGCAATCTTCTACATACTGTGAGGCCGTTTTACAAAAACAGTCCTTAAAGTTTTGCTATACAAAGAAGTGGTGCTGATATCCAGCACCTGCTTTTGTCACCTGTACACAAATTGTGACAGTTCTTCTGTTTCCATACAACCAGCTCACTGTAAGTGAGTAAGTGGTTGAGGGGAAAATGAGATTTCATTTTACCAGAAAATGAATAAACCAGAAGGACTGGGGAAAACAGAGAAGAAATACCAGACCACAGGTTGACTGATAAGAAGCCAGAGGCCACTGTGCCAGTATAAACACTGAAAAGGTTAAATATAACATTTATAACAATTTATAACTCAACTGCACTCATGGCCTTTTTTTTAAAACCACAGAGGAACACCACCACCACCAAATTAAAGATCCCACTAAACCTGGCTATCCCTACTCTGAAATTATTTTCCTTGAAATCAGCTTCTCAGTGAAAGCTGCACTTACAGTTTTTGAAATCCCTTTTTATATAGTTTGCATGAGATATACCAAATGAAAGAGAAAAAGTTTAATAGGATTAAGCTGAGAAAAGTGTGTTCAGGGTTTCTGTGAACAGCTCTTATTACTCCAACTCTGGATCTCTTTACCAAACTTCTCTCTTAATGGAAAAGTCAGCCCAAATACCATCCACTGGACATACATTTTTTTTTCTGAGAACAATTATCTGCAGACTAGAAAGATTCAAAGCAATAAAGTTATCTCTAAGTTACAGTCACTCAGCACTTTAAAACTGTTGTCCTATTAGTAAAAACATACATAAGCCTGTTTTGGTTTCTGAGTATATCATCTTTCAAGATCTATTTCAGCTGCTTTGAAGAATAAGCAATTATCATATTCATCGCCATTTATTTATATTAAAGAAGACAGAGATTTAGAGATTTTAATTAGTACTATGCCTATGGTGCATCTAACCAAAGGCTGCTGTAGAACAGGTAGGAACAAACAGTACCCAACATAGCAACAAAGGCTCCCTCTCTGATCACTTGTGAAACATAGAATAGGTAACAATACCTGTGCTCAGCGACTGCATTTCATTCAACAGCTTCATAAGCAGTGCTCAGATAGGCTGACAGATAATATTACATCCAAATATGAGACTGATGTGAAAATCAATCAAAAAGATTCTTTTGAAAGGCAACTTTCTCCAAGAAGAGACCCAGACTTCCCTTTGACTGTTTTGAGTGCCTAAGTATGGACTTGCCGATATAAGAGATACCCAGGACACCAAATTCAACACTGTTGCGGTGTGCTAATGGCCAGGCTTCAGTTTATCTCATGGCCAGGCACTGCTGTCTCCCCCCTCTCCCCCCACCAGTATCTGGTTTCTCCCTCTGGAGGGCTCTGTACTTCGCAATCCTCTACAAAGCCCGCCAAATTCAAACCCCGCACTCCATCCCTATAGGATATTTGTATCCTCCCCTGCCCACTTCTGTTGGTATATATGTAACTGTAACACGCCGTGCCAGCGCTTCCCTGGCACGATCCTGGTGCCCGAATAAACCATCTGGGAAGCCCCTCTGCTTGTCTCTCCTTCCTCGGCATGCCTGGATCATCGGAAGGTTAGGTGAAACCTTGCTGGGGCTTTGCCAGCCCTCCCGCACCCCTGAAGAAGCCCGGCAGCCCCTGAAACCGCGGGTGGATGCCCAGTGCCCCTGCTGGCAGCAGCGCAGCACAACACAGCATGTATCTGTTTCTGAATTGGAAGATCTAAGGCCTTCCAAAAGTCTTATCAACAGTTTCACAGGAAAAGTGGTAAATCAAAAAGATAATGAGAAGTTTTCAGGGGGCCAGTAGGGTATCTACAACAGTGGCTGAAGAGCAGGCAAGAAAGGAATAGGGGTACAAGTGCTGCTCTAATAATGCTGTAAAGAAATCTATAGAATCTCTTTATGGGACTGTCTAATTATCTCAGTCTTTAATATTAATATGGCACAGTCCAATACAAGCAGACTTGTCCCTTTCCTTTGAGACAACTCAGAGTGAGACACAGATTTTCATGAACGCTGAGCTTTCTTGTTTTTTATCAGAGTCCAGCCCCATTTTAGAGACCAGATGCCTTTCCCCTTCTTCAGTTTCTTCACGTTTGATTTAATCCCCAACAGCAGAAGCTGCTGGGAGGAAAAAACCTGTAGACTGAATTTACTGATTTCATTCTTAGCTTACAATAGGTAAGCCATCAGAATAAAAGTTCCTTCAGAGGTATCTTACTACAAATATAATGGGGGAGCATCTGCAGCTGAAAGCTTGTGTGTTACAGATTGTTAGTTGGTTCAGTAAAACCCATCACCATACCAGCATGCTACCTGCTCCCCATATCTGCTGACAGACACTTTCTTATATATGTAAACCACAAGAACAGAACGATATTGGAATACTCCAAGGTAGAAACTTGGTGTAACAAAAACCTGCAGAAATACCAGTGGAAGCAAAATGTCCTATTTCTCTGCACCATTAACCAATCTTCAACTCCAAAAACCATTTACCCTGGTGAAACAAAAACAAACAAACGCTTGAGAAATCAAACCTGTTTTTCTCTACACGTAAGACATGATACAGCTTCCTCTGATATCCTCTTTCTTCTTGCCATGTTGTCAAAGTCCAGATTAAACACATAGTTAATGCATCCTTTCTAACTATTAGAGTAGAACAGAAAAGTTTTTCCAGATATATAGCCATCAAGTCCAAGAGTAAGGTATTCCAAAGCTCTGGAGACACTGATAGACACAGCCTCCTGATACATCATCTACCAGTTACAGTTACAGGCCTTAGCTGCCTACATACTCTGAAATATTGGGTTGAACTAATCTGAACATATAGCTTTCTTCTTGTTTGTTTCTTATCTGGGCCAACTAATATACTATAGCTTACATTTCCTAAAGCAAGCTCCCAGCTTTTCCATTTGAAAGAAGTAAATCAGGACCCATTAACTAAAACTGCTAAAAATCATGCAAGTACACTGATGTTTCTACAGTATAACCTTTTTTTTGTTGTTGCATTCAGCAACAGCTAAATATTTATGCTGTCTACACTACACAATGCACTCTTCTGTTAAGTTGACCTTATCCAGAGGGAACTATTTCAGCAAGGATACTTCAACCTATTTGTGTCACTCTTCAGAGAGAATATTATAAAAGGAAATTTGTGAAGCTCTTAACAGTTCTCTCATATGGGCTATCTGCTTAAATAATAGCAATGCTTATTAGTTATATATATTGTACTGAAAACAATACTTTGGAGAATAATTCACTTCCCAACTTGTGAGTTTTGGATGAGAAATCAAGAGAGGGTGGGAGGTCAAAGTTCACTGTATTCCTGGCTCTACTGTCTTGTACATAGATGTACACACCAGGAGACCACTCTTACAAGTTTTGCTTTCCGTTCATTCTGTTCCTGTCTAAGTAGACGGACAAAGTGCAAAGCCACACAAATTTGATTAGCTTTCAAGAAGGTATTAATGCAATGCTGATCACCCTCCGTGATTAACCCGAGAGGCTCATCAGGGACAAACATTTAAGGCTAACAAACACTACCATACCTAGCAACCACAGTTAACATTTCATACACTGCACGCTATTTCTGATCCCTCCTCCTCCCCACCTGTTGTGCAACAGCTTTAATGTCCCTAAAAATGAAGGTGGGAAGAGAACACGCTTAGCACAAGAATGAAAGGCAGTTTATGCTTTAGGACTTCTTCCTCACACTTACCTACAATTGTAGGAAATATATGCTCATTGTTGATTTGCACCTCGATCCAGTCCATGAGAAGATTCATATACTGGGGCGCTGGCAGTGCTGTGGGCTTCTTGTACTTCAAGTCATCCTGCCACCGGTACTCATACTTAGGGCCTCCAGACATCACTGGGCAGGTCCTTTCTGTGCAAAACTCACAGATGGTTCCATAAATGAGGTTGATCCTATTGAAGAAGTCAACAACATGAACAGCCACCCAGTCATTTTGGTCTTCTCCACTGGGCAACTGCACAGCTGCTTTCAAATCCACGCCTGAGTTGAGAGATGCTTGCGCTCGTTTGTGAAGTTCAAACCTCTGAGTTCCAGGCTCAAACTTGCGTTTTGGGCGGAAAGTCTTGTCTTTATTAAAGACTTGCTTGAGTGCTATGGACATGTCTGCTAATCTTCTGCGCTGCAGCAGCTGGCAGGAAAGCACGTCTGAGATTTAATGCAGGTATCTGAAAACAGCTGCTCCCTATCACAGGGGTCCCAGGCGCTGCCCTTTTTCCCAGAGAAGCTTGTATCAACTTCAGAGCAATTTATTAGCTCTTCCTCTGGAAAGCCTCCCTGAAAGGCTTCATGTCCCTAAGGATATAGAAACAATATACATCAATGGCAAGCTCAAGTCTGGTCTTGTCAGTTTGTTATTGTTTTACCAGAATTTTCTAACAATTTTAGGATGAAAAATAGTATATAACAAGCTAGCCTTAAAAACTGTCCAACCCCTAACCTGATGAAGATTTAAATTTTTTTTAAAGTTTTCACAGTATTAAAGAATTAACTTCTCTGTTCTTTTTAAATATTTACCCAAATAGAGGCTCTTATGTTATAAAGATGGGAATTCAATAAATCTTGTATGATCTTCGAATTTTAAGACCAACTTTTTTACTTTGTTGCATTTTTTACAGTCACTGCATAACATACAAAATGTGCATGTAAGTTCAGTAGAAAAAATACTATGTGACAATTTAGAATCTTTATCTAACTGCTCCTAGAGCTACCAATGGGGCCTTCAAGCATTTGTCACAGCTTCAGTGCTCTTCTCTGTAGAAAAAGGAATCAGCAAGCAAAACTTATCCATATTTGTTCTCTGTTTTAAATCATTGAGGTGTTTGTTTTTGCAAACTGCATGGAACCTAGAAAGAGGGGTAACTACGGTATTACACAGAAGTAATTCCTGTTTCCCACAAAAGTGTATGGAAATCATTACTTTTATTGACCCATCTTCAAAAATTCAGTAGTGGACTTACTTTTCTACTGGGTTGTGTAGAACAATTAGCAATTGTGAAGCCACCACTTTTTTATAGTTCTATTCATCTTGTTTACAGGGGAATATTTGGCATTGTTGTTACAAAAGCAAGAGCATGGACTTTGTGTTGTTCCATCTAACCTACCCTGGCAATGGAATGGTTTCAACAGTGAGCCTGACTGAACAAATAAATTACTGCATTACAGCTTTGTTTGCTCTCATATATATACACATGAAAAAGAGTGTATCATCCCTAAATGTATGCAGTTAGGAGTGACAGGATAGATAGGTGCTGTTTCAATTAGACTTTTGTTTTAGTATTGAAGATTTTATGAATAAACATAGAGAAAAAACATTTAATTCTGTGCATTATTTAAATTAAATAACATAATATGTGTTAAATTTGCACAGCAATACAAAAATCCTCCCCTATCAGTGGCCACTTCTTATGAGATTATGTGTATTCTACTGTTTTCCTTAACAGAAATCATGTCTGTGAAAATTTTACTAGGCAGTGTGTGCCTAGCACTAAATTCTTCTGAAGACACTTCCCTGAGGTTTGCTGAGGGGCAAAAAGGAAGAGAAAAAGGTGTTGCTTTTTTAATAACTGCAAAAAAGCCACACCTACCTTATCATAGAGAAATCTGGTCTGCTAGACCCTGTGCCCACACAATAGGATGGAAGTGCCATAAAAAATCCTCTTCCAAATATGTGAAAGATTAGCATGCAAGCTAATTTGCTGGCAAGCAGCAGTTACACAGAATCAGCAGAGAAGTGCTTGTTTTAGCTTTTCCTGATGGCATGATGGAGGGATACTCCAATCATGACCTTATAAACAGCCATTTTTTCCACATCTGCAAAATCCAAGAAGTTTGGGAATGAACTCCAGGGAGATTACTGTCATATCTGACATGCCCCTTGAGTAATATTCAAAGACTGAGATCCTGAATATTCCAATCCAGACATTATGAAAACTGACAAAGGTCAGGGAAACAAGACTTTAAACAAAAGTAGCCTTGGAACAGTTAAGTGTCATTGGCAAGAAATGAAGGTACTTACAAGCGGCCAACCTTGCCCTAGAATTTGTTGTTTGTTACTAAGACCCATAACTTCCAGCTCTCAAATACTCTGTGGCAGCCAGCTATTTATTTAAAATCCCTTCAAAATATAGGTGAGTACTGCTGCACAGACTGCTGTGACTGACACCCTTGGAGATGGCATGGAGCTAGTTTGCAAAAATAAGCTGGTTAAGTCCAGAATTTTACAACTCAGGTAACTACTCTCTTTCCTGTTTTAATCCACCTGGTGCTTTTATGTGGCTACTTTGACTCCCTTCATCTCTTTCAAATATTCATGAGAACATGTAAGGAGTTTTATTTAAAATAACAGGCTTAGCACCAAATAAAACTCATCTTTGAAAGAGACATTTTGGAGCACAGTACTCACTGCAATTAAAGCTCCTTCAAGAAAAACAGACCACACTGTATTTTATGAGCTATTTTCTACTAAATACGCAAACATAATTAATCATATTAAATACTGTTTGCCACTCCTCTCCATGCATTCAGGAAGTCTGCATAAAATCAATTACTGCAGAGAAAATTCAACCAAAATATTCAACAAACAATCAATTATCTCAAGTCTTACGTTGATGTTGAAGATCTCTGTGGAAGCATACACACATCCTGGTCAAATTCACCTCAAAGACTCATCCAAAAGATTACTCTACTGTGCAGCCAGATAGAACTGTTCTTTCACTCACCAGGGCAGAATCAGAACAAGCAAGAATTTCCTATACATTTCCTGTCTGGAGAATCTTCTGTTCAGTATTTTGCAATAAAAGCTAAGGCTCTCCCTCTTTCACCTTTCTGTAACTTTACACAATACAAAAATACAAAGCTGGCTTGTATCTCACTGCGTAACTTCTCTCAAGAGATACAGCTCTGCTAAGAGCTGAATTTCTTCCTCTTTTTCTGTCTGAAAATGTGACTAAAGGCTGCGCAATGCCCGGGGATGAATATACTTTTCTCATGCATTTTCACATTCAAGAATACAAAATAGGAAAGTGTAAGACTCTAAACTTCACAAAATTACTGCAGTGAATCAATCCTATGAAATACTTCTCTTTGCATCCTGGTTCTTGATAGTATTTGATATCTAATTAACCACTGTCTGTACTCAAAAGCTAACAAAGAAATAAGAATTTAGGCTTTTCTGCACATTTACAAACAACATCACCATTACTTCCTTGGAATAAAGAAGCTTTCCCTTTACTCACAGGAGACAAAGGAACAGGCTCACCTTATTTTCAGCAGAGATCAAACTCAGACATTTCAGGCTTGGATCCTTCGGGGGCTGATGCTAATGGGAAAGCTCTAGCTAAAGTTGTTGGGCTCTAAGAGCATCTTTGCTTCGGTAATAAAGTGGCAGGAGTTAATGGTAGGATGGCCACTCCTTTGCTTAGGACTGAGTCACTAATCCATTGCAGGAATTGCCTTTAGACTCCCAACACTTCCTGTTTTGTGTTTGAATCAACAACCATGACAAGAGGTTTGTCATTTCATCCCAAATCACATACTGTCACTTAACATTTTGTACGAAGGAACTTAAAAATCAAAGCTATTGCTTCAAAATTGCATAACATTAGCAAAGTGAAAACTCATCAGATAGCTTCAACAACAAATCATGAATAAAATCTCCTCATTTTTAAAGCACTGAGAATATAACTTGCCTTGCCAGTCACCACATTCACTTCTGACATTTTTCACCTTACAAGAATGAAAAATGTTTCCAGTTTCATTATCTCAATTGGTCTTGGGAGAATTGCTTCAGAGCTGAAACACTGTGAACAATGTTGTGGTATTGGTCAGACTGAATCACAGCTCCTTGAAACCTGTGGTACAGTAGCACCCATCCTCATTCCACATAAAACTGAATTTGTCTCTTGATAGGAGATCCTTTGCAGTTTACTGTTATAGTAATGCCAGTATAACTGCTCCTGGCTTATACTTGTGTCAAAAGTGATAGAAACCAGCTTCTAATCTTTTATGACAGGTTGTAACTATACAATGAGGCATAAAAAATAATGTTATCACTCATGGTATTTCGCTTAATGGTATACTGGGACAGTGCCCTGCATGTCCCTCTGAACAAAATGACTGTCCTGGTTTGGGCAGCTCAGAGAGGTAACTCCTCCCAGTAATTCAGTTTCTCTTCTTTTTTTTCAGAGCAGTGTATTTCTGTGACAGTCACCCACATCTCTTCGTGATGGACTATTCCACAGCATGTATAATGCAGTTGGGTGAATTCCCTTGCTGGCAGCTCCATGCCTGAGAATGGTAACCACAGATTCAGAGATGATCTCAGGACAACCAGACCTCATAAGCTTCATCCATGGCATCAGCACCACAGTGACCAATGCTGTCCCCCAGCTGATGCAGACAGAGAGCAACTTGGCCTAAATCAGGTACACCAACATTTGGAAATAACAAACCAGTCCTACCCATGCAGATACTACTAAAAAACACCTGAAACAAACAACACATCATGACCAGCATCATATCTGAGTCACTGCTGAGTTAAAAGCATACTATTTTCCTTCCATACATAATTTCCTTGTGCATTTCCTACTAAATCACAGGCAACACAAATGTTAAATGACACACTATTTATAGACACCTACCTTTCATCATGGTATTCTAGGGAGAGTTAAACAAGCTTTAGAGGTCTGCTGGGAAGGTAGCTGATATAAGTCCTGTTTTATTAATCCAGACAGTGAGGAAATATGACTTCTCCAGCAAAAGACATACAGCAAGATGTCTATCCAGCAATACACAATAAGAAAACCAACTTTGAATCCACTGACTTAAACATTTTTACATTTTTCTTTCCAAAATCTAAGTCTCCGTTCCTCATTCTTTTAGGAATGATATAGGATGAGTGGCAAATTCCTTTCCTCTAAAAATCCTGGGATTACCTTATGCTAGTAACACAATAACGACACTGTAGAGTCAAGATGCTCAGGTGCAAAGTGTGGATTAGAAAGAAGCCTTCTCACAGTCAGAAACACTTCTGAACTACAACCAGATCCATTCATTTGACATGCAATAACTAGCCTTTTCTTTGTCCAGGCATGGAGAAAAAAAAGGAGCAAGTGATTTTGTAAGACTAACAAAAAACCACAATTGTAAACAGTCAGAGAAATCAGCATAATGTTTTCATAATCAAAGTGTTATGGTTCAATGGAGTAAATATAAGTAACTTTGATACTTTTCTAAGGTAAAAGACTGGAAAGGGAAAGCAAGATACAATGGATTGTTTTCTATAAAACTGTGTGCTTTAAAAATAAATGCAGCTATGCAACAAGAGCTAAACAGTTACTAAATTGGATCAACCTGAAATAAATGATGAGTTACAATTCTGCAAAAAATACTGAGGTTTTCATAGGGATAAAATTGAAAATAATAATTGACTAAAGAACATAGTCTGTCACTCTGTCATGGTTGAGTAAGAATGGCTTAGGCTTACACCAAGGCATAATACATGATGTCTGTAGTCATTTTTAGACTAATGCCTTTAAACATAGCATCATATTTTCCATGAGCATGTTAGGTGATGTTAGGAAGAATTACGACATTTATGTATCCCAATACCTTATTTACAAATATTTAACTCCAGTTCTTTCAACAAAGTTCCCTTCTGCACAGACAGAGAAGCTCCTCTTTCCTTTTAGGAAAATTGGTTGTACAAAACAATTAGAAGTTGACTTAAACAGCAGTCATTTCTATGATGAAGTGCATCAGATGTTCAACAGCAGCAGAATCAGATATGAGTGCTCAAATCTTAGATGATAAGTGCTATTTAATAATGCAAATGAAGCATGTTTTTTCTTGATGAGGATAAATGTTTATGTTTTAACAGAAGACTGGCCTCTCTACGAGTATCATTCTAGTGCCTTTTACAAGTCTTAAATCCAATTACACCTCATCTGAAATTCTGTAAAAGAACACTGATCACCATAAAGGTGCTCAAAGTACCCTGGCACTTCTTCACTACAAGTTTGTATTTGCTACAGCATTCATGGTATTCTAGTTAGGAACATGGACTTTCTGCAGCAAACAATTTAAGGTGAACTGAAATAAGTATCTCTCAGAACTACAGTAAAGAAACAAAAAAAATAAATTACTTAGATTACACTGAAGTTCACCTTATGTTCCCCTGTTATCCATGAATATGAGGTCTTGACTCATTACAGACTGACAGTCATGCAAAAGTGTGTATAGCCACATTATTTTTCTGAAAACTCAGTCCTGTTTCCTCTTCTTCCTTCATGTTCACACCTTCTTGACATCTCCCCTATGATTCCTGGCCCAGGCATTTATATATCATCCCCCTACAGGGAGCTGTATGAGGCTCACATGTAAACCACAATAATTAAACAAACCATGGATTTTTCATCCCAATTGATTTCTTTGATCCCCTTTGGTGACAGAGAGCAGGGAAAAGGACAATGTAAGAACAGGTGTGTGGAAGACAGAGGATGAGACAGATGGACTAAAACCCCATGGGAGTGGTTATTTAGCCACAGCCATTTAAGTGAATCACAGTGTTTGCCATGTGATTCCCAAACTTTAAAGCAGATTGGGAACTCCCTTTAGCTCAGACAACTCATGTGACTGAAGTCTGACAGAGTGACAGATCACAGTGAAGCGTGCAGTTCTGACAGTCTCTTTGATTGCTGGGTTTTTTTAATTACGCACAGGTTTTTCCAGTTCTCTCTCTGGTTCACTGGTCTAAGCTGTTGGTAGCACATGTGGAAGCACAGTGAATCCTGTGCCACTAATCCTGAATTGCTGAACCACATTTCCTCAGCACACAAACAGCCTCTGCTTTCAGTTATCAAGGCCCTGTTACCTGCTATGTCCTTCCACCACCAATAAAGCAAAGCCTTTACAGCTGCATGTGGCTTGTTTCCACAGCTGCTGTTGCAATCACTGCTCTTGTATACAGCTGACCTTGCTGATGGACTGGGTGGGTCAGCTTACTAACTGCAGTATGAAGACCAATAAAACCAGCTCACTAACCCTGCTCCTGCCAAAACCTCTCAATCTCTGTGGACAGAGATCTCACCAGAACAGCAGATGATTATTAGGCTTTTGTACTATGTACATTGCAGCATTTGCTGCAACAGAGGACAGTTATCATTCATTCCTTTAAAAATAATAAACAAAGATCAGATGAAAGGAGTAAGAGTATTTTAATAGCCTTGAAGAAGAAGAAGAGGACACAAGTTAAATTACATTTTGATTCCATGATAATATACATTTGTTTCCCCCAGCTTGTTTAATTTCTGATTCCAAGCCATTAGTGAAGATCAAGTGTTGACTAAGCTACATTCAGTGGGAGCTGTGATAATGAATTCAGAAAACAGAGCTAAAATTTTACTGTTGCACTCTGAAAACTCTCCTTTATAAAACAGTAAGATGTGCTCATCAAACTGCAGTTGAACTTAAAAATCTCTTTGTTCTGTTCAGCTTAAATCCTAAATCTACATTCTGGCTGTTAAAAGGACTAGCAGAACTGAGTAGATTCTTAAGACAGTTAAAATATTATTTCCTGCTCTCTCTGACATTATCAGATGATCCACACAATTCCCATATGAAATCCTAAAACCAAGTCCACTCAATTCTGTTGAAAAAATGCAAGACAGTTCATATGAATGACAGGGAACAGAAAAGTGTGCATACACAAAAATGTGGTCTGAGATCTCATGTCAGGGCCTTTCTGTACAAGGCAATAAAATGGCCTACCTGCTGGAAGCCAGTGGTTTATGCCCTGGAACTTCAGGTGCCCTGCTCTGCATGCACTGGCCAAACTCAGTTTTATTTTTGGTCTAAATCTTAGCCTTAGGAAACCACGTATGTGTTCTGCTTTAAGAAAAACGTCTAAATCATATGTTCCATCTCAGTGACATTCCAAATAAAACCACTCATTTTCTTGTCCAAGGAAAGCATGCAAAAAACCAGGGATACAATGGCAGAGTCAGGTTACAAACACTATGCTGGCAAAGACAAATAGCTAGCACTCCATGGTGAAAACAGGACTTCCCGCAAGCAAACACACTGAAAACAAGATGTAAAAAGTTCAGCTGACAGCCATTCAGACCCATTAGCCTTAGTCTGGTTTCACCTACCAAAGCTCAGGTTAATGTGGCAGATAGACAGCAGAGACACACTGTTAGTTGACACAGTGCCTGCAGCAACTGTCCTAAGAAGTTCATGGTGTCAGAGGCATTTTCCAAAGCAAAGATCTGCATGGAGGCTACAACATCCTTAGTTGGTGCACTGTACCCTTTCTAACAAATGCTGATAAATCTGAACATGAATATGATGATTTTCAGTTACAAAAAAATTACCCTTAACTCCATGTTGCTAAGAAACAAAACTCACCTAAAATCATGTGGGAGTCAGTGCAGCCCCTCAAATTAACTGTAAATAACTCAAAAGGGATAATTTAATTGTAAATATCTTCCAATTATTTATACCATAAATCTGAAATCTTGTCCTGAAATGGACCTCCAGCAGCTGTAGGGCCCAATCTGTTAACTTTAGAACACAGCTCTGCATGGTAATCAGGAAAGCTAAGTGAATGAAATAACAGCAGAAGCCTACTTTCCATGGCTTGGAAAGCTCTCAATATAGTAATATGAAGAGTGGTAGCAACTACAGTTGATTATCAGAATCACCTGAATTGGAAGGGACCCATCAGGATCATTAAGTGCAGAGCTGAGTGTGACATTTCCCTCTCTTGCCCCATTGGCAATGCTCTGCCTGATGCACCCCAGGATGGACATCTTCAAACTCCAACCAAGGAGACGAAGGCAAGGTATTTGTACAGATGTCTTTTGAAGAATGCAAAAGATTTCACAGCTTCATGATTTCACAGTTTTATAGGTCAAGGGCATGGTGTAGTCATAGCCTGCAACTTGGCAAGTGATACGATGCTTCAGCAGCATGCAGTCAAATGGCATAGCCTCGGCAAGTGGTGGTGGGGTCCTAAGTGTCTAGCTGCAGGACCTGTCCTTTCAAAATTCAAAGATATAAATAATCCATAGTGTTGATTTCTACACTGGTCTTAACTTGCAGGACTAAACTGACTTGATGGCTGAAGAGATTTCTCTCTGGAGAATAATTGTGATCCCCACTATGTAGCTTTAGCAAGTACAAACTTACCATTTGGCCAAAAAGACCTACTACCACGCATAGGGGGGGAAAAAAGAGAATCTGCTAGATAAAAACAGAATACCTGGGGTTGGGAAACCATCCACACTCCAGAGCTCTAAATCATCAGTCTTGAAGGACTCACTTGGAGGAAAAAACCTGTTTTCCTTGCCATCTCGGATACCTGAAATACAAAAGCAAGTAAAGGAATTCAGAGACATCATATATCAAACAAATAATATTAGAAAGAACACCTGAGCATGATTACTACCTCCTCTGAGGAATGCCAGCCTCCTCACCAACTGACAATACAACTAACTGTTGCTGTAATAAGGATTTTTCACCTGGGGAGAGTTTAGGACAGCAAAAATGTGCTGCCCTTTAATGCAGTTCAGCAGAGAGTAACTAGCCAGGACTGTATTGACGGCATAGCTCTGCACAGACCATAAAAATACCAGCACTAGAGGAACAATGCCCTAGCAATATGCTCCAGGGAACAACTGTGGAACTGTCTTGTTCCCCCTACACACTGAAAACTAACTTCCCAGTTTATGACTCTGCTTTACCTTTCTACTGTACAAAAGTGTTTTGAAAGCCTTTTCTGCATACTGCTTCACCCATGGTGTGCTTCAGAAGGAATTTAAGAAAGCAAACAAAACTACTCAAAAGCTCATCTAGAAGAAAGGTTTGGGTAGTTTTTTGTATAAATTTATCTCTGTGGTAAAATGCTTTATAGGCAGAAGTACAGTATTTGATTACTCTTTACAGTTTGTAGTCAGAGCAACTCTCACACAGTACTAGCTTTCCTTCTGACCATGCACACAAAAAATATACTTTAACACAGCTATAGGACCAACCCACGGCAGCCACTCACTCG
>VYZT01048168.1:190-11886 GCA_013400735.1 Pomatostomus ruficeps
CCAGGAACCCACTACTCCCAGGAACCCAGCACTCCCAGGAACCCATCACTTCCAGGAGCCCAGCACTCCTAAGAACCCAGCACTCCCAGGAACCCAGCAATCCTAAGAACTCAGCACTCCCAAGAACTCAGCACTCCCAGGAGCCCAGCACTTCCAGGAACCCAGCACTCCCAGGAACCCACTACTCCCAGGAACCCAGCACTCCCAGGAACCCACTACTCCCAGGCACCCAGCACTCCCAGGAACCCACTACTCCCAGGAACCCAGCACTCCCAGGAACCCACTACTCCCAGGAACCCAGCACTCCTAAGAACCCAGCACTCCCAGGAACCCAGCACTCCCAGGCCGCAGGGCAGCCGCTGCTTCCCAGCTCCACAGGGATCTCACTCTGCAGGCACTGAGGGTCAGGAATGACAGAGCCAGAAGGAAAGAACGGGGAGATCCCTGCTATTTTCTGGTTAAACCCCTCCCTCTCAGGGAGCTCAGGGCACAGGAACTGCTGTCACAGAATCCCTCCCAGTAGCTCATGCCCTTAGCCGTGAGGGCACACACATTTCTGCCTCCAACAAAACAAGTTTCACTCGTTTTTCCACTCACTTGAAAAGGCAAATATGGATAGAAATTTCAAATTTTGTAAGGAATTACTTAACCCAGAGGCTAAAGCTGTTTTATATTTAAGCCAGAATTTAGCTTGGAGCATAAAGAAAACTGTAGCATAAATTAGCACATATTGAAAACTTGATGCTAGAGAAGTAAGAAGTTGGTTTAAGTCCAAGTAGTAAACCAAAAACCCAATTTTGTGAATTTGCTGGATACTGTCAGTGATTAAATAAGTAACTGTAATCAGATTATAGGCTCTCTGAGACAAAATAAAGTAAATGAGTATTGAAAACCCTTTGAACTTTGTAAGCATCAAACCCCATGAGATACCTCTATTTATGTTGGAATCAAGTTGTTGCATTTCTCTGACACAATTTGAGAGCTCACTGGTATCAGTATAAATCTGATAATTCATCTCCCAACTGTAGCTCTTAGGCTAACAGAACACGTATCAAAATCAAGCCGTTCAACACATCTGCCCTCCTATGGAACCAAACTGCATTGCAAGTCACAAAATAGTCTGAAGATTAAATGTTAATTCTCGTCTAAATGATAGCACGTTTAATTCAGAATGAAAATTAACATCCCACGTGCACTGAAAACCTTCACAGCAATGCTGAAAAGCTGGAAGTGTGAAGTTTAACGCCGGGAGCAAAGATAGGATTAGGCATTTTTGATGGAAAATATTGTCCTTCTGTATCAACAGGCTTTCCCTCCAGTCCTCTTTTTTTTATGTCTTTAAACCTGGTGCTTAACTCAGCCCATGAAATATTCTGCAATATGTTGATCATGCTGGTTTTTAATTTCATCTCAACTGAAGAAGCATTGTTAAAAAGAATCACTATATCCCAGGGGAATCAGGAAATTAAACTTTATTGGGTTTGGCTTTCCCATAAGTAGAAGGAGCCATATAGCATCTGATTAGCCAGTGAGGGGAGGCCAGCTCGAAAAAGAGCCCTGCCGATGTGCCACCGGGCCACTGATTAATTAAGCAGTGAGACCAGGAGGGCTGTCACTGGGGGTCAGTACTGCCTGCCTGCGATGCCATTTGAGGCAGGAGTGCCTGGTTAGGATTAAAGGGCCGGAGCCCACAGGAGTTTGCATCTGGGCACAGGAGGTGACCCTGGTGCTGCTCTGTTTGCATGTCACCATGGCCTTGGGTAGGTGCTGGAGTGCACTGGGCAGTCTCAGCACAACCTGCCTTTTGGGGTGGCAGGGTGAGAGAGGGACAGGAGAACTTCATTTTAAATTCAGTTTCATTCCAGAAATAGCATGGTCTGAGTTACAAAAATGTCTCTCGTTCCATAGAATATTGAAAAGGATCACAAAAACACATACTTGCTGCTGTTAGAGTCGTGCTCTATGACCACTATTTCCACACTCCCCACAGCAAGGAATTAAAACAAAAGGTATTCCTAAGATTCTTCTGGTTTTCAGAACTGCTCCAGGCAACCTGGAAAACCCCCACCCTCTACCTGCTCTGCATTGCATTGTTTGCAGTAAAACATTGGTCTCATGAGAAAGCCCAGGGTCTTCCCTGCTTCGAGGGGCTGGGCACTCACCTGTGAGCAGGAATTCCTGAATTCCCGAGCTCCCGTCCTTGCAGTCCCAGAGGTCTCCTCCGAGCACTTCTTTGCTTCTGTTTGAATTAAACTTACCTGTTTCAAACTACATCTTTTTCTGTACACCACATTTAAAAAGTGACAATTTCAAATACTTCACTTTCAGGTGAATATAGTGTAAAATAACAAGCTTGATCAGACAGAGGTAACATGCTTTCCATAAAGGCAGCTGCCTGTCCAAATCATAAATTGGGTGTTTTACTGGTCCACTCACACCCACCACGGCTAAACATCCAATTTAAGGTCAGCCAGGACTGCTTCCCTGTTGAATGGACTTCTCTTTAATTAGATATCCCACAGATAATGTTTTAGCAGCTTCTTATTTTATTACTTTGTTGGGGAGGCAGGAATTAACCAAGGAATTTGGGATGAGGCAGCTCTGTACAGTTCTTTCCCACTCCAGAGAGGAATGGGTCTCTGTCCTTGCCATCTACTGCTCATTAGATAATGTATCAGCAGCAGGAGAGTCTTCAGGAAAATTAACAATAATAACAATAATAATAATAGTAATAAAATTTGTGTACTGTGGCTTAAAGATAGAAATGCATAAGAAGTTTCTACTTAATTTCAGAAATTTCCAACCAGCATGGCCAGTGTGTCAACACAAACATTTCCTTTAGATACAAGCCTGTACTCTTGGCTCAACATCACATTTATACCAGTATTTTTCTCAGTTAGAAAACCGTTAAACCAGTGTAAGAGCATTTAAAGAAGCTTAATGTTATCCACACATGAACTACAGCACTGTAAATAAATGAGCATCAGCTTTGGGTTCAGCCAGAGCTGGGACACAGTGGCCACTGTGGGACTGTGCATTCCCATAAGGGGCTCATGTCCAGTGCCACGTCCACACGGAGTTCCTTCACTCTAACACCGGGAGCACAAGCTGAGGAGCGCCCTTCCGGCTCCCTGCAGTGACTGGATTAGGAGCACCGTGATTAGATTAACATGGGGTGACTCGAAGCCAAACTGCTGCAGTCCCACTGAATTACCAGCTCCATGAGCAGCAGCTCTCCCCGTTCCAGTGCTCCCCACAGCTCTAAGCACCAACAATCCCAGCCCGGGCCTGAGAGCCTGTTCCAAACCCTCCTGGAGCTCTGGAAGCCTTGGGGCCAGGACCATTCCCTGGGGAGCCTGCTCAGCCCTCTGGGTTAACTTTTAAAAATTGATTTTGTTTGAGTTCTGTGAGATTTCCTAAGAATGCTGTATAGGCAGCCCCCAAATTGATGCAGGCTCAGGAGAAAACCAGAGGGCAGCCTTGGAAAGGATTACAGGATGCAGTCTGTTGTTTCTGTAAAGAGAGTGTTTGGGGTTTTTTAATAATACATAAGGTACCCAAAAAGTCCATCCTTATCAGCACCACTTGGAACAGGATTTGGCTGATTTAACCCACAGTATTCTCATTCTGCTGAGCCCACTTGCACCCATCTGATCCCAATCAACTCCCAGCCACAAGCACTTTGCTGCACTGACTAGAAAATTTTAGGGGAGTTACCAACCTTATTTCCATCTCTTCCATTCCAAATTAAAAAAAAAAAAAAGGCATGTTAAAAAATGTTTGAACTCAATTGGAGCTTCCTCACAGAGACATTATCATCACAAGATTAAACAAACTGATGGTTTCTAGCCAAAGTACACAAATTTATCTGGGGAATTCATTATTCATTTCCAAATTCAGTGCGTTGTGTCTCCTGTTATTTACCCAAGAGACACTGGCAGAGCATGAGCTTTGTGGGAATCACCTGTTTTATCCAACTCAGCACAGAGTATTTCAGTTTATAAGGCTTTCATCATCTTTTCAGTTTCTCCTCTGCAATCTTTTTTATAATATAGTTGAAAATGTGTATTAATCCACAGGTACATTTTTTTCTTTTTTTTAATCCACATTTTAACCAAAAATGGGGTGAAAAAAAAGAAAAAGAGGGGGGGAAAAAGGAAATCTGGAATGTTTCTGTTGGTGTTCTGAGGCATAACAAACGACAGCAATTTATTTCACCACATCCAGTTGTAATGCTAAACCACAGATAAACATTAGCAATGGAGCAAGAATGTGTTCCTTCCTTCTGATGGAGGTCCAAGATTGCCCTTCGGAGTTTGCCAAACAGCATGGGGCACTTCATTCACCATGCGATTGGCACACACTTCAGTTTGGGATCGGTTTGGGGATGAAATTGTTGGCTAAAGCTCTGGAAATTCTGACTCTGGAGCTGTCAGGCAGGCTGTCTTTACTTTGAGAAAAAGCAATTCTTTTTAATAGCACCATGTTACTTGGCTTTTTATTTGGTTTTACATTGTTCATTGATGTTTGGGATTTTGATGTATTGTGCAGCACCCCAAGAACTCTAATAGGGGGAACTTCATTTAAAAAATGAGTTTATTATTTCAACATGTGCTAATAAAATTGCTACACGTTTGGGGAATCCAATCCCATCTATTTTGATGGCACACAGAAAGGCCATCAGGCACTGCGTGCTGATACCAGAATATGTATCTGTTCACTGAAAGGCAGGAATGTCACTTCTTAACTGAGCTCATGTTCAAGGCAGCTCTTGCAATGCAGGGAATTCTAAGAGTCAAGGGTTTATTTTTCCATTTATCTTGTAAATAGAGGAAATTATCTCATAAACTTAGGATTAATTTTTTTTTTAGTCAACATTATTTTGCATAGCAACAAGCTTATTTGTAGGATATTTTAAGACACACAGTTTGGCTTATTATTTTATTGATATTAATGGAAATGGTCCAGAAGAGGAAAACACATCATCTGGAGGCCTGACTGCACTGCCTGCCACATCCTAGCGTCAGTGAATATCCTGGGAGCAGAGTGCTTGGAGGATTGGGTTTGAATTACCTTCCTTGGGGACATGGAACTCTAAAATCATGAATTCTTTTAAGATCCAGTCCAGCCCAAACTCAAGCCTCCATGCAGCCTTCCGCTTCAGCTTGAGCTTTTCTCCCCCTCACAGCCATGAATCAAATTTGTGAGGGCACAAATGTTCACAACACTGTTTCTTTTTTCATTTGCTATAACCAAACAGGACCCTTATTTTGCTCAGCAATCTAATGCACAGCTTATCTTGTATCTGCTTTCTCTCGTGGCTGGTCACCTGCCTCCTCAGCCATGCAAACTTTCAGGAATGTTTCTCTCTTACCTGAGCACGCGGGGGTTTGGCTCGCTGCTGCGGCAATCCCTCCAGGATCCAGTTTCATTGTGCTCCGTGTCAATACAGGTGCTGTCAGCTGCCTCAGGTACAGCCCTGCCACCGATGCAGGAGCTGAAGGAGCTTTTGTGTCAAGGTGAGGGTCAGCCAGTGTCAGATAACACAAGCACAGTCCCTATCTCTGTTCTCCTAGTACAGGTGTGTCTAAAAACACGCACGATCTTGCTTTTCCTTACAATGCTCCTCTTCTTTGAGGTTTTTATAGTAACGTATGTTTTCAGAGTAGTGTAAGGCTGCTGATCACAATGAACTCTCAACTGCGCTGCCCCATCGTGCACTTTACACAAATGTTTATTCCCTCATCATTGTTTTGAGTAATGAACAGGTCAGGTTGGCTAGGTCATTGCTCCGGAGGTGTAGTGCTAATTAAGATGACTTGTACGGCTGCAGGGCTTTTTCGTTCTCGGGGCTGGCTTTGTCGCTGCAGCGGCTCTGGGCGTGGTGTTTGGGGTAGCGCCGGCAGCACCTGCCCCCGGTGCTCGCGGGTCTCTGGTCCGTCACAAACGAGGCCTGGTAAACGGTCAAGAAACCATCGCTGCTGCTCGCGCCTGAAGCAGGAGCCCACTCAAAGAAGTTATAGGAGTTCCGTTTCTGCTTCTCCAGATCAAACTTCCTCAGGCCCATGCCCTAGGAAAAAAAAAATAAAGGGAAGAAAAATTCATGCAAACATATGACTTCCAGTCACAGCTTCGCAGATGAATCTTGTAACAGTCACTACCCCACTGGGAAGTGAACGAAGCTGTTACCACAGTGATTTCAAGAACTCACGGTTGATCTTTAGCAAGTTAAAAATAATATTGTCAGACTTGCCTGTATGAACATTTTTGGTTGCATATATAATAGGAAATCTGCTGACCTCCCACCCTTCCGTGCTAATAAACCACTTTTACTTTGCATTTCTGTAGCACACCATCTACTCAAGGCTATTTAGCTACACTCGGCTAAATTAATCTGCAGAGGCACCCAAAGAAATAGGTTAATAATTCCAGGTTTGGGCTGCAATAAAGAAACTGAGACAGACCATGAAATCTGAATCTTCAATGCCATCCCTTGTGTGTCCAAACACAGAGAGACAGAGCCTGATTTTCACCCTCCACAGCTTGCAGGAAATTTAGCTGGAATGATGGTTGATCAGTATCTCTACAACCATGAGACACTGCTCGAAGTGCACAGAAATAGAGGTTACTCAGTGAATAATGAATTCCACAAAGTCCGGGCCTGACAGAGCCCAAAGTCAGACAAACTCCCTGAATCACAATTCACTGCTCCCTCCTTTACTCATTACCCTGGGAACCGCACTGTATCTTTTGCTGCCTGGAATGATATCAACAATCTAAGGGAAGTGGAAGAACATGGAACTGTTGCCCAAAATAATTTAAATTCTAGTCAAAGTTGTGGCTTCTGCAGCATGCATTTAAACAGGTGTCATGGAAAGAGATGTGGACTGAAAAAGAATGCATTCTTGAGATATATTGCGGGTATCCTACAGGTTTTGGTTAAATTTATGAACAAAATATTTGGGACTGCGAATTACAAGTGGCTGAGATCTCTACAGAAATTCATTGCAAGGCCAATGATTTTTAGCAGAGTAATAGGGCATACACCTGGGTACAAAATGAAAATAGGAATATTTGAAAATGCCTGCCAGAGACCCAAATCATGGCTTTTTTCTTCCCTTTGAATTGTGCCACTCTCAGTGACTGTGAGCTGCTGCACATCCGTGACAGTCCCAGAGAAGTCCCACCCCTATACTAATAAAAAGTGTATTTTTATTTGCCATTTATATTTTTATCACAAGTTTTAGCATCTGTTTTTTCTTCTTTTGCAGGGGACAGAAAAGGTGCTGTGTTTAATCTCTGACACACCAATAGATCTGAACTTGCCTGATTTGTCTCGGTGCTGGGTACTTACCAAGTCAAAATACTCTGCTGCATTGCATATGTCGTGTCTGTTGTCATGAGAAGAGAATGGGAAACTGTTGTTTCCTGCTTTCTGAAAGAAATTATAGCAAAAAAAATGTGATTTTTCATATACCCTGTATGGAATCTATTAGTCTTAATTCTTATATTGAGAAATTACAGCTGCCCTTGTCCTGAAGTCATATTCCTATGTGAAATATTCAACTGCACATGATTTTATAGGGGTAATGTGGACTTTGTGTTTTTTAAATAAAATCATCAGGAGGATTTGCTGAATATAGACATGATTAATATAAAAGTGTGAATTTTCACGTAAGAAATGATACATTCTGCCTGCAAAGCAGCAAAATGCTGGATGTATGTCAGGAGTGCCTTGCTTGATGTAGTAGTAGGCCTAAAGCTAATTAAAATAAACTACAAAAGGGACCTCAAAACCGAATTAGTCTGTGATTTATGAACTGAATGTCACGGACACTGCTTGTTGCAGGGGAAGTGGAGGAGGTATTAATTGCTTAACTAATTTATAATCTCATTCTTTAACATGATGTTCATCCAGTCTCTAAATGAAACCCGAGTTTCAGAAGAAGAAAAGGACAACTGCAAAAGAGCTCTTTTAAAAATAATGAACATATCTGACTTTTAAAATGTTTGTTCTACATCACTGCAGTATTCCAATTATGATATTCCCCTCCAAACAAAAGAGCAAGTTTTAATGTAACACAGTGTGAAAGAGGTGTTTCAAGAGCAGGGGAATCTGAATCAATTCTCAAGATCAATGTCACTGGAGGGCTGATCCAGCCAGAAGAGTCACCAGACACAAAACCTGCCTGTATAGGGTCAGCTGCGTGGTCAGATCTCAGGATATTTCATTTACTAGGCAGATTCTCTATTTTTTTTAGGAATGTTCACATGTTCACTTGTCTCACACAGCTTCAGCCAGACTGTAGTTCAGTGATAAGTACATTCAACAGATAAATTCTCATATATGTGTTTAAAAATAAGCACGTTCTGAGTCTGTAGATTTCTTACTTTACTGCAAATAAATGTCAATCTCAGCATTTCAGGGATAGTGTTTACTACCAGTGCCTAAACAAACTTCCTCAGTTCGTCCCATTGTAGCCTTTAGTGCATCTTCGTGCTCTCACCACTGATCTCAGATTAATTTCCAGTTTATGAGGGACAAGGATTTCCCTAATTCTGTTTAGAAGTGGAGGGCTGGTAAAAACAAGACAGGAAACACCAGGTGAACAGTGACACTGGTGTTGCTGAAGGGTCCCTCTACCGTGGTTCTCCTTTCCAGGCAGTGGCTAAGGCCAGATGTTCCACAGAAAGGCAGAGTTAATATTAACACGGTGTATACTCATGTTACAGTGTAACCTCCTTTTCCGTAGCCCCAAGCTTCCCTTTTAAATATTCCTGCCAAGCCCATTTCTGCCCTTCGTTATGGCCAAACCTGTGAAATGAACCCCCTGTAACTGCTGTGCTTACAGAAAGTGAAAACAGAAAATGTTCTGTGCACAAGGTGGGTGGGTAAAGCAAAGCTCAGTGTGATGATAAAATAAGGACATGAAAACGTGCTTGCAACACTGCAACGTTTGAAATACTTGTGATTTTAAAAAATACTGGATTTCATTCCATCCGGAAATTTTTCACAAAACTCATTTTTTAAGCAAGACTTAAAATGTTTCAGATGAGAAGCTCCTAACTTTTTAATTATGAAAAAGAACACTCCTTTGTGTGGATATACCGAATTTCCGACATTCGTTGCCAAACAGCGGATCAAATTTCCATTAAAGCTTCTTACAGGGCTTCACACACAGGTTGTGGGCTGAGCTTGATCATAATGTATTCGGCGTCTCAGTAATGAAAGGGAAAATCAGCGATAATACAGCAGGACTTTGAGCAACCAAAAAAGCGAAGCGAGTAGCAGGGAAATATGTTTCTTCCGCAGCGCAGGCAGCAATCACTTCATCCCCCGAGGCACAAAGTCTGGCAGCCCGCTGTGACTGCTCCGCTAACGACCCCGAGTGCTGCTCTTGCTTACAACTGAGCGAGTGACAACTTGCAAAAGAGCTCCGCGAGTCGGCTGTGCTGCCGCGGGAACTCGCTCACCTGCTCCCGAGCTTTGTACTCCAGCGGCGCCCTGTGCTCCTTGCCCAGAGCGGCTGCCGAGTTCAGGACATGTTTTAGCGAAGCGCTTGTTGTTGACTCCAGCTCGCTCAGGGCCTCTCCAGCGTGAATAAACTAGAAAATAACGAAGATTATGACCCTTGAAAATAAAAGCCAACTAAAAAAAACCCCACAAATAAATCTGGTCAGAAATGTGGGCACAATGGTATTTTCCCATTTATTTTTTATTACTTGGATTGCAGCAGCACCTAGTGGCGTCTGGAAAAATGAGGAGGCTCCCACACACACAACACAAACCCTGCCATAAAGACCTTCGGATGCAGATAAAATAACCAGACAAGAATGTGAGGCACCTTCAAGACAAGAATATCCAGGAATTTTCTGAAGACTGTTTATACAGCAATAACCACCAAGGAAAACAAAACGACCTTTTCCCCCCCATGCCGCTCCTACTCGTGTACAGGTTTGAAAGCACAAAATTTTTGGGAACAGCTCAGTCCAAAGAATTCAGAGAGTGAGGAACAGCCTGTGCCAGGAGTGTCACAGTGCCCTGGGATGCCAAGACGTCCCAGCCCAAAGTTTCCAATGGGATCACAGTGTTCTCCTGGAGGAGTGAACTGAGGCAAACCTTGGCTGGAGTTTGCCAGAAGAGAAGGAAAATCAGCCAGGGCTAACTATCAAATAAGAGACCTCCAGCATTGCTGGAAAACTGGGGAAAAAAAATCCAGCCAGGGTGAGTTAGCAAGCCAGAACTTTTGCACACTTCCCCTGAATACTTAGGACACTCCTTCCTTATAAATCTAAAATGCAAAGACTCATTTCTGGCTGAAGGACAGAGCCACCCTTAACGTGGTAGTTTTTTGAGAGTTTAAGGACAAAGAAGCCCCGTGGGGGACGCGGGGGCTCCTGCCCAGCCCTTACCCAGTCGCCAGCACGCCGCTCGTTGGGCTGCTCGCTCCTGTTCTCGGACATGGCTCGGTGTCACTGCCACCCCTGGGGACACTGCCAGAGCCACCGCGGCTCCTTGGTGACCTGCTCACGGAGTGGGGGGTGTGTGGAACCCTCCCCTGTGACCTCAGAGCCTCCCTGGAGCTTCAGTGAGATCCATGCAACCAAAGCAACGCTGGGCAACGCTGCTCTTGCCCATGTGCTGCTGGGAAGGGGGGAACAGCAGCTTGTAAAAGGGTTGAATGTTAAAAACAAATCACTTCTGCACAATCACTCCAGTGACACTTTACTGGCTGAATAGGAATGCTTGGAGAAAGAAGGGCTGGTTTTGAGGAAAACCCCAAGGACGTTAGGGACAGAATTTTTAAGATGCAACTTCCTGCTCTTTTGAAAACGGCTTTACACATAAACACCTCTTAATCGAACACACAACCAATATTTACAGAAAACCTGACTGCGTCTTAATGGCTTTTTTTGCTTTTGAGTTTGAGTGCTGACTTGGAAACACCCAAACTATTTAACTGTCAGCACGCTCAGCCAGTGTAGCATTAACCAAGTCTTTGCCTCCTTGGCCTTGACAGACTGTAAAGAGGATGACACTTGTGTCCTTTTTGGCTTCAAACTGATATTGAGTAGGTTTAGATGGTATATTAGGAAGGAATTGTTCCCCGGGAGGGTGTGAGGCCCTGGCACAGGGTGCCCAGAGCAGCTGTGGCTGCCCCTGGATCCCTGGCAGTGCCCAAGGCCAGGCTGGACGGGGCTTGGAGCAGCCTGGGACAGTGGGAGGTGTCCCTGCCATGGCAGGGGTGGCACTGGATGGGCTTTAAAATCCCTTCCAGCCCAAACCATTCTGTGATTCCATCATCTATATATATATATGTGTGTGCGTATATATATAAGAAGATTTATGTGGCTATAGATAGATAGAGATGTAATTTAAGAGGCAGTCAGCATTTGTACTCCCTGACCAGTCATGAACTGTACTGCCTTTTGTGGTTAGGAGAATGAGGAATACCATCTACAAGGAAATAATAGATATTAAAAATCCCGGGGGCACTACTTAGGCACTCTTTGCTTCCTGAGGTGATCACAGTTCAGCTTTCGTTGAACTCAGTGTACAAGCAGAGGGCAGGACACCGCAATTTTCTATCCCCTCCCGTGCTGAGGTACCCATCACAAAGTTTCCACTGGTTTCATTAAGGTCCCAGTTCATTAAGGTCCAGGAAAGCCAAACCAGCCTGGAGAAAAGGAGGCTC